>VZRN01005851.1:2051002-2139327 GCA_013397935.1 Dasyornis broadbenti | reverse complement strand
TTTTTTTAAATCATGAGGTTAGCATAAATATCTAATTCTATCCTCTAATTTTTTCCCCATAAACCTTTGAATTATTTGAAATCATTAAAAATCCTTACAGGGCAGGCTTGATTTTAAAAGAAAAATCTCTTCCATCACGAAACTTTACTGTTAGTGTATGTGCCGACGACATGATAGACAGTGTAGCAAAAGTCTGGTCAAAATGTTGACCAGAAAAAGGTTAGCTTCTACATACAAAAATTGTGAGTTTCCAGACGATGGAGGAAGCAGCTCAGGAATGCCTACTACAAGCTTCCAGAAGGTGTCACTGTGCACCTACAATTTGAATGGACACCCTCAACATGTAAGGATTCGTGCCAAAGCACTACTCCTCTTTGTGCTATTAGGGCTCCTCTTCTCTGCCCATCTGGAAATTAAATTGTTTGGAGAAAATTATTTATTTTTTCATTATAAGAAAGGTAAAACTATCTTTACAGTATCACTGTCACTTGAGTTACCTATCCAACCATCAATCCATGACCTGCAGAAATATTCCTGATATTCTGGGTCCCACATAACCTAATTATTACACAGGATCCTTACCACACGTGCTTGCTAGGTGACAAATATAGTTAAATTCAAGAAGAAATCAAAACTGCCACGACTGCAATTTTTAGATCTTGTAGAGTAGTTTGTAGTTACATTCCAGAGCTGACTCAGACAGGAAGATTAACGGGGCAATTTGGAACCAATGCTCCTGAACAGATCGAGGTTTCAGAGCAGTTGAGTAGTTCAAAGCAAATCTGAAAGTGTGGCTGCACAATGTGGTTGCACAGCAGCATTCCAGTTTGACAAGATTCCTGAGGAAGACACAGGGTTTTCTGCCATTAATTTTCATCAGGTTTTAGACCTTATAAAATATGGATCAATTGGAAAATGATGCAGCCGTGTTAAAAGCCTGATGGGAGAAGATATAACTCACTTATAGGACGTGGTGGAGAACATGAAAGGAGAAACACATTACAATTCCTTTGAAAAAGAAGAACAAAAGAATAAAGAGCAGGCAATGAGAGACTGCTGAAGAGTATGAGGTTAAAGGGCAGTATCAATGAGAACATTGCAGACTGGTGCTGCCATGAAGAGAAAACTCTGTATTTGTCTCATTGCAAACTCGATTGAGCTGGTGACCAGGAGTGTTTATACAGCATCTTAAAAAGAAAGACATATGAAGGATGATGAAAGGAAAAGGAGCTGATTTGATAAGAATGACAGTGAGGAGAAGGTGTGAACATATTTTGAAAAAAGAACTTCCGTTGTTATCTATCCCAGTGTACTGATTTATCAGTGGTACTGAACAAATAACTCTTTTAAAGAGGTCAGGTTATCCCTGTTATGTAGGAGTATCCCTGTGGAAGTGAGTAGAAAGCCTGGGAGTTTCCTTGTAGAATCTCTTACTAACATTTATTTCAGAGAAGCCTTATGTGATTTTGCCCCTATAGGAGTACCTGCCTAGATTAGAGAGACTGTAATTACAGACAGCCCAAGTTACTGAGTGGATGCTGTGCTTGCTTTAGGCTTAGAAGCAGCATTACAAATGGTATCAGTTCCCAGGTCTCTCTTGACAGCACAGATCCAAAGTTACAAGTCAAAGACAGAGGATCTCAAGTAGACAAAGAAATAAAGAAACAAACACTCCCCCGCCCCCCCAAACAAACAAACAAACAAGCAAACCAATAAAAACAACAGAAAAAAAAACCCAACAAAAAACTAGCTCAGAGTTACTGAGCTTTTGGGGGAGGCACTTGATGTGTTCCTGTGAAACCACATTTCTCCTGTTTGATGTACAGAGACTGAAACTCCATTCTGCAGGCTGGGCTTTTCCTCTGGCCACTTCAGGGCTGTCTATCATGTTTCCCTGCACTGCACTTTGCTGTGGATTCTAGAGTTGTCCTGAGAGAGGGGGAACAGCACTCCAGATGCATAGAATTTTGGACATACCTATTTTTGTATCCCATCTTTGTGCATTGCTGTTCAAATCAACTCACTGACAAGGCCACACCTGAGGCTTGTTTCCCTCCATTACACTACTGCTTTAAAACACCATGTTCTCCTTGGGAGATAAAATGTTCCTTCCAACCTCCTTTCCGCAGTTCATATCAAACATACCTCCTGACCAAACACAGAAAAGACAAAGTGGGACTGAAATTGTCCTGTCTGCAATAGCCTAGTCTCTTTCTCTGATCTGTAACACCTCTAATTTATTTCTCCAGATAATTTGGAAAGGCTGGTAAGAACCTGTTTAAAGTGTACCTGCTTAGAACCCAGAGGGCTAATTGAGAGAGCACGGCTTTGTTATGAGTCTGAATCAGTTTTATAGTCTGTGCATGCCACTGTTTTCCAGGTAAATCATTCAAGAAGATGCTATTCTTGTACTGAAATGAAGTGCACGGATTTATCTGTACAGAGTCTGTATGAACAGAATAAATGCAATGCAGCAAGGAAGACTAGTTTGTCATCAAAATTGCAACCATCTTTCAGAACCAAACATTTCAGTGAACATTAAGTAATGCTAGTTGGAAGAAATGTCCTTGGCTTTTAAGGGCTGTGACTCACTTTGTCAGTCTTATGACTGGAAAACTATTCCATGCCAAACCATTCAGAAGATCTGGATGTAAACTGAGAAATACCCTTTAACCCTCTTATTTGGACCCCATATTCTAATATAAATGTTATAGATGTCCCATGTATTACCATGCAGAATCCTGGGTAATGTAAATCAGTAAATGGAGAAAGTATTTGCAAATGAAAAGACAGTACAAAGGGTCAGACAGGAGCAACTCAGCCGTTTCTCCAGCACAGTCTGAACCCCTCTGCAAATCTGAGCACAAGTTCCAAGTACCAAAAGGCACAAAGGGTGTGAGTACCAAAGCTTATCTGGGATATAAGATTAGCAAGGAATCCCTAAAAGGACATTTTCTTCCCCAAAGACACCTGTCTCATAAGAATCCTTGTGTCTAAACAAATTTGTTTGGTAATAAAAAGTTCACGGATTTTACAAAATGAAGCATTGCAATGCAAGAAAATGAATACTTTAAAATATTGTAATCTGCCTGTCTCTCACAATAAATTGTTACACAGTTCAAGAACAAATCACTTATCCCATTTTTGTCTAAGCCTGACGCACTGTTTTTGCTCTTAACTTGATTACTCTCAAAGGAAACAGTGAAGTCAACTGGACGTTAGGAACTATTTTCTTTTTTATTTAGTCCTAAAGTAAATAACACAAAATGTCACAAGAAAAATCAGCTACTTGCTGAAATTAAGCCGTGTTCACAACTGGAACTAAATGCATAACAAAACAAAGTTGAGCATTTCCCCTTTTTCTGTATGAATTCCTCAGCATAGACCTGACATCTCTAGGCTCCTGAAAATAATTTCATCCTTCTTGTGAGAATAATTAAGTGCTTGCTACAGTGATCCAGGAAAAATGATGTGACAATTTGTGAGACAATCAGCTGCTGCTTGGCAGGCATCATTGGGCAGGTCCTGATTTATTGTAGCCTGTTCTTACCTTTAACAGTTGATCTGGCATTTTAGATTAGTTTTATTTTGAGAATGACACTAAAAGTATAATATTGAAGGCAATTAGCCTCCAGAGCTGTTTCCAACCACATAAGGTGGCAGAATAAATATCTGTTAGGTTAAAGATCTCAACATCTAATTTCCTCAAAGGTTTGGAATCAGCATTAGGACAAGGAGGGGCTTTGAGAAAGGCCAAGCCTTCTGAGACATCCAGAACTGTCAGTAAGCAGGCACAGACCTGCTGCAAACCAGGTTTCCCCAGTTCACCTGCTCACAGATCCTTGCCACTTCCCAACTGTTACCCCTCAGCCCACATTTTGGATGAGTCTGAAAAAGAATGCTTTGCCTGCCTCAGTTTTAAATTTTAGTGCTTATGCAGCAACATACAATTATTTATGTTGTACATATGCAAGGTGTTTTCACCCTCTGTGGGGTCTCTGGGAGATGAGTGATGGCCTCTCCCTTGCATTTCCTGGCTTGGCGTGGCTTTGGCTTTGACCTCCTCTCAGAAAGATGCACCTAGCTGTCAGCAACATGGAGCTGGGCTTTGAAATTAAGATATTTGTGATAGGATTCTGATCTCTTTTTGCATCTCTCTTTCGACTGGTTGAAGCTGCTTTATGAAAAGAAGCAAATAAAAGGAAGTAAAAATCTGTCTTGTTATTGCACAGAAGGGGCCAGCAATTATAGGACTAAGTATTAAAATGCTTGAAATAAACATTTATTTTCCTGTAGAGTCTTTGAAATTTTTGCGGAAAGAAATTACCGTGAAAAAGCATGTGTGGAAATCATGACTTTTGTGTCTTTGCACCACTCATGGGAAATGCATTTCAGGTAGCATGCATTGTATACCAACAGGTAAGGGGAACGAGTAAATTACTCTTCACGTTCTTATTATATACAGCAAGGAGCAATGAATTTAAACAGCAGGCAGGGATATTTAGGCTGATCCTAGCAGCAAATGTCAGATGACACTTTCAAACTCCCACCCAGAACTGCCTTTGATAATCTTGGATCATAGAATTATTTGAGTTGGGAGAGAACTTAAAAGTCATCTATTCCCAACTCCCCACATCCTCACACCCTATGGACAGGGACACCTTCCACTAGACCAGGATCCTCAGAGCTCCATCCAGCCTGGCCTTGAACACTTCCAGGAATGGGGCATCCACAACCTCTCTAGGCAACCTGTGCCAGTGCCTCACCACCCTCACACTAAAGAGGGTATTTAATCCAAACCTATTCTCTCTCAGTTTTAGGCCATTTCCCCTTGTCCTGTCACTCCATGCCCTTGTAAAAAGTCCCTCTCCATATTTCTTTTAGGGCCCCTTTTAGGTATTGGAAGTCAGAACTCCAGTGGTCTCCCTGGAACCTTCTTTTCTCCATGCAGAACAACTCCAATTCTCTTAGCCTGTCTTTATAGGAGATGCTGCACCCCACATCACTGTCCTGGTCACTGAAAGGATTTGCTAATTAGAGTGGACTGGCTGATACCTGCAACTTATTCTGGTACTTCAGGATTCCTCTGGCACTCAGAAATCCCTGAGAAATATGACTTGAAAAAACTCCATACACCAATTCCTTTTTCAATTAGACATAAGGCATATTGGAAATAAATCAGAGTACAATGGGAATGCTGTGCTCAGGTGATCTTTAACACATCATGGCATCTAGGCACAACTGGAAGTCAGAACAACACCAATTACATTATGCTGGGCTAGTGATGCAGAAAGGTATCATTTAAATTTTGTATTTTACTGGAAGTCATTTACTTTCATCAGTTTGGGTGTGAGAGACATATCATGGAGTAAAGGTAAATTCCTTCTGACTCCCAGACACCCAAACTAGATGCCTTTTTAAGAAAGTCTTCGTGGTCTTCCAGAGAAACACTGCTTTTTCCAGTGTCTTTTATTTAAATTGTTAATTCTTGCTGGTGAAAGGATATTGTAAATTAACGTATTTGTAAATCTGAAGTTACCCATATCTCAAATGAGTTGATTTAGATTTAGGCTGAGTAGGTTGTTTATTAATCAGCATGACATTTTGTTCCACTTAAAGAAGGTCATTGTATATTAATAAAAACAATCTCTGTAATTCAGGTCAGTCTAGGATTGTTTTGCTGAAAAATTTCCAGAACCAGTGTAAAAGCACTTTGCCTTTCAGTTTTCATATTCATTAAATTCTTTCTGACAGTAATATCTTAATTAGCCCAGGAATCTGCATTTTTCCCATTTCAAAGGTGCACATGTGAAAAGGAAGCTTTAGGACTATTTCAATAGTAAAATATGTAAATCACTAAATTAGAAAAACACATTATTGCAAATTAGTACAAATTATCTGTGAGGACTAGAAAATTTGCACACCATTAATACGCAAGTAATCCACTCATTAATGTGTAGTACATTATTATTTTGACAACTTTTATAAAAGAATGCCCTCTGATTTCTGTCTATGCAGCTATTATTGGCTCATAGACAGTGCTGAGCAATACACCCAGATATTTTCTGAACAGTGTTTCTGGATGCAAAAGAAAATGAATTCATGAATTAAAAATATTATTATGCCATGTACTTACAGAACAGTTAAAAAGAAAGAGTCTTTGAAGAGGTCTTTGTTTCACAGAATAGTTGAGATTGGAAGGAGCCTCTGCATATTGTCTAGTGTTGCCTCCTGCTCCTCAGGCTTCCTAGATCTGTGCTGAGCAGGGTTTGGATACCTCTGCAGATGGAGACTTCATAACCTCTCTAGGCAAACTGTCCCACCACCCCCACAGTAAAAGCACACAACTTTTTCTGTCTGATAGAATAATTCTTGCTTAAGCCACATTAGTCTGTCCTTACTTTCATGCATAATGTTAAAGATTAAAACTCCTAAAAAAGGAGTTTTAAAAGGAGTTATTTTTAAAGTTTTAATCTGCCTGGAGCAGACTAGTATAGTATAGACATCCAAGGGAAACATGGGAAGAAGACCCCAAACCCAACATGAAAGACGTCTGCAAGGCTGCCCAGGGGTAGCCAGCAAGTGGTGAAAATAGGCCCATCCACTGACGAAAGCTAAGCCACTGGCTCATTGCATGTCTTTCAAGGTTAGGTTTGCTGAAAGGTGCCTGATTCACAGCACACTGCGCTCCTTCACTGCTCCCAGCAGGACCCACAAAGCTGAATCGGCCTCTCCTGGCCAACTGCTCCCAGTTTATATACTGGGCACCCTATGGTACGGAATGTCCCTTTGGCCAATTTGGGTCAGTTCTCCTGGCCTTGCTCCCTCCCAGCTTCTTGTGCATCCTCACTGACAGACCATGGCAAACAGAGAAGTCCTTGACTTAGGGCAAACACTGCTTACCAACAACTACAACTTCAGATTGTTAGTAATGTTACTTTCACATTGAATCCAAAACACAGCTCTGCACCAGCTGCTAGGAAGAAAATTAAGTTTATCCCAGCTGAAACCAAGACAGCACTGCAGGTCTCATAAGGATTGATACAGTCTGTAAAAATGTGCAGGTGTAGCCCTTTCTTAACTAGTGAAAGCACTTTGGGGACAGGATGTACTATTGTTATTAAGGGTACACGTCCAGAAAACAAAGTTAACCACCAGAGAACATCGCAGAGAGATAATTTTCTCCAGATTGTCCTAGAAATAATTTTGCTTACCTTTAAAACTAAGTGAATAAGATTTTATTTTATTATCTTAATCTGTAACTATTTGGCAAAACACTCACTGTTTTCCCTATCAAAAAGTATACTGTATCATCGAAGAAGTTGTCAGTAAGATGAGTTGCTCATAATTTGGTGGTCCTAAATGCCCCATAATACTCCTGTATCTCTCCCAGATTTCTATCTCCCTTTGAAATGTTGCTCCCAAATAAAACCGAGTATAAAACATGTCTCAAATTTTCCATCTGCTGTGTAAGAATAACTATTTTGGCATAGACAAAGAGTGCTGGCTGCCAAGTGGTTCAATCCATAGCCATACAGTTTGGATCCCCTGCCCATCTCAAACATCAGAGTTAGGTAAAATGTGACTGTTAAATTATGTTTTAGCCTGTATAAGTATGCACAACACCTGTTCAAAAGAACAGAAGGAACGTGCTCTTGGTATAAGCTACTGCTTGTTTAGTTCTCAGCACCCTCTGACAATCACAAGCTTTCAGACATACAAATGCTACCATGACTAAGTACGAAAAACATACTGCACCAAATAACCACTCCTGATGCGAAAATGTGCTTGGTAGGGATTATATTGACTGAAAAGGGTTAGTATATTTACTAATAATACCAGGACTTTTTCTACTCGTATAAAAGATAAAGACAACATCTGACTTCAGAGGGACTGTTAAGAGTAATAGCAATTAATGACTGACAGCACTCATCAGCTGAAGACACTGGAGTACTTGGATAAAAGCAGTGCAATTATTCAACTGGCATGCCTTCCTTTGCAAATAATAACTTTTATGATTTTTGACCTTTCTGGAGTTGTTTGTGGATTGATTCCTATTTTATCAAAGAAATCGTGGTTCACAGCAGTTGCCAAATAATTGAGGTGAGCTATGCATGGTCTTGAGTGACTTGCACATTATAAGCAGTTCATAGAACAATATTGGACCTCTCAAGGCCCAAAGGATTCCTGCAGAGCTGAGATCAGCTAGATGAAGGATACAGGATGCCATACTTCCCTGGGGCTGCCCCTTCAGGCAGCACACTCGAGGCCATTTCCATTTCTGCCTGATCCCCCACACAGAATTCAAATGGACAGGACCTGGCAAGCAGAAAAGGGTGGAGGCCCCAGATGAGGCTGGTCAGGGCCATGAACATTTATTAGTGCCCTCAGAGCCCTGACACTGCTCTCCTATCTGCACTTGCCTAGTCACTTACTGTCTGTAGGTCTATTATTCATGTAAACCCGACCAAATCCGGAGACTGCATGCTTAGAAATCATAATTAAGTTATAGAAGTGAAACAGGTTCTATCCAGGTGTAATCTGGACATGAACTAAAATGTGGCAGCTCTGTGGAGGACATTCTCACCTTCTTCTGAGGAAGGATAGCAATGAGCACTGTGGAACCAGATTTTGGCTAAATTTTGTCAATAGGAAAAAACTGTGATATATCTGAAACCCTGCACTGTCTCCCTATGCAGTGTAATGTTTCTGGCATGTTTATTTTGTTAACTTGCAAGAAGCTCATTGGAAGCACACATTAATGTGTTTGTGTTAGCTCTGGGTTAAGAAAGTCCTTGCATGTTTGTGTTGATGTTTGTAAAAAACAGTTTATTCACTTTTGTTTTTTAACACTTTTATAAATCAAGATGCAAACATGCCATAGGGAAAGGCTTTTTAAGCAATGCAAATGGAGATTAGAAACAAACAACTCATTGAGTTAATTTAAATGTCATGAAGAGAATTTAAGAGGCCTTTAAGCTCTGCCTACCACTTTTCAAAAATATTTCTCTTGTAATTCAGTTTCTCTTTTAAAGTACATTTAAGAATAAATAAACCTAATTCAAATGTTCATGTAAAATATTTAGTTTTGTTGTTTTGGCTTTTTGTTTTTAGTTGCTTGGTTGGGTTTTTTAATTGAAAACTTTATTTGATATTTTGTCTTTTTTACTCTTGGGCATGTTGAATTAGATGCCAACTTGTTCTCAGAAGCAGCCACTGGTCACACTGAGAAGTATCAAATTCAAAGTTTCATCTAAAGTGGAAGGGAGTATGGGAATTAATAAGGATTGTGGAAACAGTCTGATCAAGGACCTTGTCATTTACACAAATTACAGGCCTAAGAACATAATCTCTCTATAGCAACCAGTGTCACATATAGAAATGTTTTACAAAAAGAATCTGAACTTTCTGTACACTTCAATGCCACCAGGAACTATATTAAAAAAAAAAAAGAAAAAAAAAAGTTTTAATATGATCTCCTCTATTCTGGAAGTGTAAGTGATAAATTGGTCTTGAACCTTACAAACTTCAAGTTGATTTCTTAAATACTACTAGGAAATCACATAAACCCTCTGTGCTATGGTTCCCTATCTGTAAAAGAGAAAGGCATTTCCTTCCTATGTAAAGTAAAGCTTACAATTTATTTTAATTCTCCAGCCTTAGGGCTGTACCCTCTTCTAGATGAGTAAGTTTTCTAACTTTCAATCACTAACACACTCCTTGTAGACTCATTAACTACCAGTAACATTGCTTACATTACACATGTGAAAGGATCATTTGCTGATACGGTTTATGAAATTTCGAAGACATATTCCCCCAGAGAATGTAGCCTCACACCCGAGCTTCCACATGACAGCAATTTCAACTCAGCTGAGCTCAAGATGTGGTTACAGAGCATCTCCTGGGCAGTCCCTGCAGGCTGTCTCTGCTACCAGAGATGAGAGCCACACTAGCAGAGCTGCAGCATTTAGGAATAAAAGCACTAAACAAAGTAAAGGAGACAGATAGCAAGCAGGAGAAGGGACAGCAGCAGTGCTGTTAAAGGAACTGTGGTCAGTAGCTGACTCTGAACCTTCCAGTAGCATTTATGTATAAAATAAATAGATAAATCCTTTGCAGAATAGAGAAAAAATAAGTTGTCCTCTGTGAGGTCCCTGACTCAGTCCTCATGTTCTCAGAGACTCAGCAACAAACTACAAATTCAGACAATATCTGCAAAAGCAAGGTGAAGGTAGCAATTCACCTGAAGTGAATTAAAGAATGACTAAATGAGAAATGACTGGGGACATGAGTTATGAAGAACTCAGTGTCTGAGTTTCAGAAACTGACTGTCAGTGGTTAACTTTAGGAGCCATTGTACCTATGACAAAACCCCTTTTGCCTTCAAGAGGGCCAAGAAGTCCCCAGGCTCATGTGCCAAACAGGCAAATAAAAAGACAGAATGACATAAAATTCTAAACAGAGTGTACTTTGTTCATTATCAGACACAGTTTTCTGATAGCAGCAAAGCAGGCTGAGCATTTCCTCTCAGCAAAAGCAATGAAAGTAATTTAAGATTTCTGATGAGTGCATTCCTATAATTCAAATGAGATGGCCTCTTGGAAATGGATGTGCTTTGGCTAAGGCAATGGGATGGAGAAGTCAATTCTAGCTTTAACTTGAATTTTTGTAAGGCAGAGGTGGAAGTGGGAATGGCTTCTTCCCCTGTCTTGCCTTTCAGCAACCCTGCCAACAACCTCAACTGGATCCCTCAGCCCCTTTCTACTCTGGTTCTAAGTCTGAAAAAAGACAAACTTTGTGGTTCCAAGAGTGCAAAATTCTTTTCCCAATCATGTACCAGGGTGCACCACTTTTGCTTCAGAGTTTAATATGATACAGTTTCTTGCATTTGTCTTTCTTGCTCTGCTGCTTCTCCCTATAAACAATATGAGTTCACCCCACAGGCAGCTAGAAGATCTAAAAGACAAAATCTAGAAGACACATGACTGTTGTTTTTAATTAATACTCTACAGGTTCGCTAAACAGGATTTACTCTAACTCCCTTATAGACTTCAGTATTATGCTGTGTTTGATTTCTTTGGCATATCTTCTTTTGTCAACTATCAATAAAAATCATCTGATATAGTATCAATAAAAACTGCAGACCTCTTCAGTGTATAAACACCATGAAGCAACATATTTTCTCTCACCCTTTTAGCAACAGATTAGCTTCACAAAATATGAATCATTTCTATGAGTTAGATGGATGTGTTTAATAAGTTCTTTGAAAGCAGGCACTTAGTGGGAAGGCGGATCACCACCTCCTTTGTCACTGTGGTTGCAACACACTGAGGAACAGAGGGCAGAGGATGAGGCTCAGGAACAAAGGAAAACTACATGAATAGTGATGAATTGGTGACAAACCGTCTACGGCTGCTATTCATGACATTAACACTTTCTTTCTCCTCCTTTTCAGATACATCATTTCACCCCCTCCTACAGGACATTTGGATAATCAAACCTGCATTTTTTTTCTTACCTTGAAAATCCACTGTACAGCTTTAATATCTGCTTCATCTTCATTTTGGAGGTTCTCCTTTGCTTGACAGCTGTCTGCATGGTAGCTGTGAGTCCTAAAGTATAGCACAACTTGCCTCCACATCGAGAAATAAAAAGGGTGTTCCTGAATCAAATTTTAATATTACTTTTCTTGGAAAAGTACCACCTATATTTAATGATGAAACTAAACCAAATCCCAGACATTGGGCTGAACGACAGCATAAAGATTCCTCGTCCTTACACCAATGGACCGATGTCAGGGCCTCTTGCAGCTTGCCAGTTCTTCCTGCATCCTCCACACTTCTGGAGACAAACAGGATTATCTGCCCTCAGATATCTGCAGTGTCTCATCCCCTCAGCATGTGCCAGCTTAGAGATTAGACTTACAACTTTGTAGGTTTTAGTAAATTGCAAAGGAGAAAGACAGGCAGATAGTGGTTGAACATGTCAGAGAAACAAGCTGTAACAGTCATGAAACACTTTTTATCACCTCAGAGTGAATGCATTCCATTTACAACTTCAAAGAAGGAACTCAGCACACAGTTACACTCTGCAGGCAGCACCAAATGGAGATGTCTGTCTTAGGTCAGTGGTACCTGTCAATCACATGTTTTTCCTCATCGGCTGAACAGATGGTCTGCTGGTAATCCTTGCAGCGCCAGTGAAAACAGCACATGAGCTGCAGCCATGTCTCAGGATAGAGACAAACTAAATATAAAAACCAAGGCTCCAGGTAGATTGTCAATAGATTATTTCTCCCAGCTATATAGAGGGCTGCCAGACTTTCGTCAACATTCACTTGCTATTGTTTACATCTTTTTTCAAGCTGAAAAATATGTCTAACTCAACAATTTTTTCTCTTCCAAGGGTCCAAAATTTTTCCAATTCAGCATTGTATATACAAGGGAGATACGACACCATCTGCCCCCACAGCATCTCTTGTCAGAAGAGCTGCCTTTTTCTATCTTATTTTCAGAGAAATCTGGTAAATGCTGAGGAAAAAAACTAAGAACAATGACGCTTGACAAGATAATTTTCACTAGAAGTCATTGTACAGTAAGCTCCGGTACAGAAAACTTTAGCATAAACTCCAGTAATAAGTTGACTTTGGCAGAGTTACTGCTGAGGTTCAGGAAAAGAACTTTTTTTTTGTCCTCTAGCCAGGCTAACCAACAGCAGCACTGGGTAGCTCATGCATTTCCTTTTTTCTCCAAAATCTACTGCTCTGATCTTACTTTTCCCTGTGAGAGAGGGGATGAAGTTAGAGGATTTATTGCTTTTTTTTTTTTTTTTTTAAATTTAACCCAGAGGTGAGCTTTATTTCATCTGGTACTGCAGCAATTTCTCAGAGAAGAGCACTCCTTCTACACTTCCAGATGTGGACTCCTTGTACAGACAAAAGCTGTTGGCACAAAGCAACAGAGACTGATGGTGAGAGGAGATGGTGCAGGCTCAAAGACTGGCTGGAGACTGAGACCCTTCAGTTTCAATACAGAAATGCATGTTCATGAGACAGAGACACTTGTCCCTACTCCCTAAAGTAATACACTGTACTATTTTAACCCCAGATGCATTATTTCTCAAGGCTACAAACAGTATTGCACTGGCCTTTCTGTTCCTGTTTTTGCACAGTACTTCACTTCCAATTTTGCTGGCATTACATAATTGTTCCATTATACCAGGGGAAAAATAGAAGACGCATTTATTACAATAAAATATTAGTTTATTTTTCTTTCATAAAGACCACTTCTATTGCGGAGAAGTTATGTGAGGTTCCTTCACTGAGCATGTAAAACGCAATTTCAAAGAGGCGGTGGAGCAATCAAAAGGTTGCCTGTTACAGCATATGCACAACTGTGGCATATCAGCTTTCCAGATCCTTTGGGCCAGAATCTGATTAATTTAAAAGAAAAAATGATCCAAGTTCTATGACCAAGAAGTCAGATAAGTCTATGCTGTCTTGAGGAAGCAGGAGTTACCTGTTAAAAAAGATACGCACAAAATAATATTCTCCCACCATGATGCACACAATAAAATAAAGATAAAATAAGAGGAGAAAACAAAGACAGATGAAGCAGTAAAAATCCATCTTACAATGGGCCAATCTTGCTATAATTACTCAGGAGAAGCACCTAGTGAAGTACTCCACATCTCCTCATATCAAAAAATCAGTTCTGTTTCTATGCAAGGAGGTTTCTTCAATGACAACCATCCACAATTAGGAGAGAAAAAAAAATTACTCTTTAACATTTTGTGAATTAGAGAAGTGTGTTCACTTTCCTAACCTTCTAAGTATGTTTTGCTTGGATAAACTTTCAAAGCATTTTCTTCTATACATGCTAAATACTTGTGCAGACATGCAGGAGCCAGGTGATGTACAGAATGCTGAAAGGTTAAATGGCAGGTGTGCAAAACACTTCTGTAATTTGGAGAATATGTGATAGACGATACATTGTTCTTATTACAAGAAAGAAAGGAGAACAGAAAAACACTCTCACGATCCAGCTGTCTGTAGTTTTAGTGTGAGGATGACTCATCTGCATTCATTTTCTGGTATTAAACTATTGAGCATTCTTATTCTTTGTGATCCAGGAAATTGGTGACTTTTATTCCTGCATGCTGATGTGCTTTTCATTTTTCACTCTGTTTCACACATCAATAAAGCCATCTAAACATAGCAACCTCAAGTGAAGTTGTGTTGCCAGAAGTTAATGTACAAGCACTGATGTGACCAAAAATAGCTAAATGAGAATTGTTTTGCATACCTGACTCCTAAAGGATAGATGATTGCAAAAAAAAATAGGCACACAGCACTTTTACAGTCATTACCTTTAGCAAGATCCAGAAAATCAACCAGCATGAATCAGGCACCATGATGATGACATAGGATGGGTTTGTTTGGGATGATTGGTTGCTGAGAATTGAGTCTTGCTTTCGTAGTGGTGACAGGCACACAAGACAGGCTCCTGTAATGACTCTACAGTGCTTTGCTTTCTCAAAGCTTTCCCTTGCAATGCAATGAAGGTCCTTCACACAGAGAGTGCCTTGTGGGACTTTCACTGAGAGAGAAGTTCCAGATATGCCCAAGTGTTTGAAGATGGGGGATAAGGGCACGCGTGAATCTGTAGCTTACCCACTATCTGCTGGCAAGGTGGTTCACAATTTCACAGTGCACTTGCCGAAGGAGTAACCTTGTCACCAGCAAAGTTTTCACTATGCTATTTACGTCCTTTCTCAAACATTTCAGAGAGTGCTGAACAGAACAGACACCAATCAGATGCTTTTGGCACTCTGTTGAAGACCCTTCTGTACTGCAAAAGCTGCTAATTTCTTCCTACCCCCTCTTGTATGTATCTCATTCAAGAGTCATGAATCAATGCACAGACTTTCCCTTTTAACCCAGGAGAGTTGTTGGATGGAGTACCACACCTTACACACCTTGTTTACACACATGAAGAACCCTCCAGAGGTGTGAGACATGACTGTCCCTTACAGAGCTATAAGAATTTTTTATTAATGTTTTGCCTTTATTCCATTACATGGCATAGAAGAATATGTAAATTAAATATATTTTTATATAGGTATATTCAGGAACAATGTATTGTTTGCAATCTTTAACATGGCACATTGGGTTCACTAATTTGATTCCTCTGCTAGAGATTCTATTACCTTTCCTGGCACAGATGTCATGCTTACTCTTTCATAGTTCCTTACATACCCCCTGGAAATCATGTCAAAAAACCCCATAATTACTATTACAATTATTTCTCCCCTCTTTCCCATTCTGCTGATTCAGTAGACACATATTTTCAACCATTTTGCCTTACTCCAAGGTTACAGAAAAGTTACAAGGAAATATTTTTTTATTGTAGCCTCTCAACAGCCTGGGAAATGAATAGTAAAGCCAGAGTCTGCAATTTATGATGGAGTCAACATGCCAAATCACACCTTTTAAAATTTCTTTTCTATAAACAAATGACTATGTTGCTGTAGTATCAAAATTTTGACTGCAAACAATAATCCATCTTCTTTTAGCCAGACTCCAGGCTGAACGGATGGTGCTAGACTCTTGCAGGTTGTGGAATAAGGCAAAAAAATAGTCTGCTATAAAAAAAAAAAAAGACCACTCATGACCTAATGCATATTCCAAACAAGAGATCACACTGGGCACCAAATTGAAACCATGAACTTATTATTCTCTGCTTACAGTAAGGTACTGAAACAATATTGGAAGCAGGAACTAGAAGTGAAATAACCATAATCCTGTGCACACCAGTACTCAGGTTCAGACAGAGTACTGTGGCACTCTTGGGTTAATCCAGAAGTGTGCTAGAGGTGTGGGAGAAATATCCTGTGCAAAGTAGACTACAGCATTTTGGATGATTTCCTTGAAATAGGTGATCCCTGGCAGAAGAGATGGCTTTGCATGCCTAAGCAAGAATTCAGGACATTACCTTGCTAGATGTAGAGGTGCATGATGGGGAGCAACTCTGTTTGTGTCTTGAAACTGGCAGCTGGAAATGCACATTAAGAGGCGCTGATCCAGTTTCCAAGGGTTTACTTAAATAATTGGACTGAGATTGGAATGGTGAAGATGGGAGAATACCATACGTGGCCTAGGTAAGAGAATGCACAAAGTCATCAGTGTTTTCAGTGCTGGGACAGTTTGGGGTTTGGGCAGAAGTATCATTGTGGACAACTGAGGATGTTTCATGGAGGCAAAGACTGATGTGCCTCTAGCTAGATGAGGGCTGAATGGTAGCTTGTAGGACCACTGTACAGGCCTTTGAAGCCTTGTTGTGGTTTAACCCCAGCCGGCAACTAAGCACCATGCTGCTGCTCACTCACTTCCCCCCATGGAAGGGAGAGAAATGGAAGAGTAAAAGTGAGAAAACTCATGGTTTGAGGTAAAGACAATTTAATAGGGAAAGCAAAAGCTGCTCATGCAAACAAAGCAAAACAAGGAACTAATTCACCACTTCCCTTGGGCATGTTGGTGTTCAGCTAATCCCAGGAAAGTCAGGTTCCTTCATGCATAACAGGTACTTGGGAAGACAAACACTATCACTCTGAATATCTCCCCTTCTTTCTTCTTTTTCCCCCAGCTCTATATCCCAAGTGTGATGCCACATGGTATGGGATGTCCCTTTGGTCAGCTGGGGTCACCTGTCCTGGCTGGGTATCATCCAAGCTCCTTGTGCAAGCCCAGCCTGCTCACTGGCGGGGTGGGGTGGGGTGAAGTGAGAAGCAGAAGAGACCTTGGCGCTGTGCAAGCCCTGTTCAGCAGTAATGAAAACATCCCTGTTTTCAGCACAAATCAAAACATAGCCTCATGCTAGCCACTGCAAAGAAAACTAATTCAACGCAAGCCAAAACCAGCACATGCCTTCATTATGCAAATTTCATTTAAAAAGCTTCAAATTTTGTTCTGTTTATCTTGCAAGACCTTTGGCTTTGGTTTCTTTATAAAATGGGTAGAGCCTTATGTATCATCATTGGTAATGTGATTTGAAATGACTGTGGAAAAGGTGAATGTGTTTATTCCAGATGCCTGATGCTGTACGTAAAAGGAGTGGCAAGTGAGACATGCCATAAAGAGGCAGAGCAGAAGCAGGAAATACTGAATGCCACAGGACAGAAGTTACAAACACTCTTTTAAAAGAGGAACTGGTTAAAAGAAGACCAAATTCTATCTCTCAGCTATGAAGCAAAAATCAGATTCAAATAAACTCTCAAAGTAACAGATTTTTATTCAAAATTGTGTGGAGATTTCTATGCTAGAGATCAGGAATTGTGTCAGCATTTCTTATCGCTGTAAGTAAGCAATGTGCAAGACCACAAATTTGTTAGATTAAACCACCAAGTCCCACGTTTAGTAATCCACAGAATCACATTAATGGATGTATTTATTACAGACTAGACAACACAGAGAGTGCACAGGGCTTAGAGAGCTTTCTTCTGATGAAGCATGAAGAAATGCAAATGCTGTTACTTGGACTGTACCTAGGATTTAAGCTTGTGTTCTCAAGAAACCAACAGTTTTTTTTGTGGTATGCAGAAAGATCTATTTTAAAAGAAAAATTCAGTGGAGGAAGTATAAATCAGTGGCACTGTAATGACAACCATCCTTGAGTTAAAAAACCCCCACCTACTGAGATACTGGCCAGGAATAATTTAAAGAACAGTGTATCCTCTAAATGGAAAATACAGAGACCCTAGAAAAATTATGTTAGCAGTAGAACAGCTCTAAGCCAGCTCTACATTGGCTTTCTTGAGCTGCTCACATACAACCCTCTGATTATTTGTGTTTCCTCCTTATATGTTAGCAGAAAGACCTTTCGGGATCATTTCTGACCAGGAGTGGTATGTCTACACACTTCAGCACAGCATGACTGGAAAACCTCACTCAGCAACTGAATGCAATGAGATGTTTTTTCTCGGAAAGATGGAAGTTTAAGCCTGTAGCTTCTGAAACACTGGGCCTTTAGTCTAAAGTTTCCTGCACCTTTTGCCTGGGGAGGCAAAGCCCAATGTATACAAGACACTTTCTAAAAAATGGAGTTGTGCAGGGTGTATGTTCCACTGAGATACAACTTGGGAGGAAGGAAATGGTGTGATGCTGATGCCCACCCTGGAGCTGCGGCACAGCGGACTGAGGGCCGGCACAGCACAGTCAGCATAGGCAGCCAGGCACAGGGGTGCAGGAACACCTGCCTGCATCCCAGCTGTAGGAAAGAGCAACCTTTGCATTTCCACTGCAGCATGAGAGGCGGGAAGCAAGAAAATGCTGGAAAAACAATGCAGAGCTCAAGAAGGCATTTCAGTGCTAGGCCCACTGCCTGCCATCTCCCCAGCCCTTTGACCTCCCATGGCTCCCTCCCGAGCTCAGTGGCCCCTCACCACTGTGGGGAGCAGGGTAGAGCCACACGGATCTTCCCGGGAACCAGGAGGAGCTTGTCCTGGGGGGCAGCACTGAGGGGACCCTCTCAGCCTTTCCCAGCCAGACTCGCACTGTCTCTGTGGAAACACTGAGCCATTTCTTACAGCAAATAGCACAGGTGGGCACCTGTGGGCACCTGCTTAATCCTGTCTTCCCAGCAAGGGATTAGATCCCTTATAAAAAATCATGTATGTATTCACAGTCTTGCATGTGGATCAGGGCAATCCCAAGCATAAATACAGGCTGGGCAAAGAATGGGTTGACAGCAGTCCTGAGGCGAAGGACTTGGGGGTGTTGGTTTACAAGAAGCTCAACATGACCCAACAATGTGCACTCACAGCCCAGAACGCCAACCCTGTCCTGGGCTGCATCCATGGCAGCACGGTTGGAATCAGACGATCCGGAAAGTCCCTTCCAACCCAAACCATCCTATGGCTCTATGACATGTGTAGGCATATATAAATGTGTATATTTATGTGCTCGAAATACATGTATAGGGCCACACCACCACAGACTAGCAGTCACCTCCGCGCAGGCGCGGGCTGTCCCTCGCAGGCCGCCGTCGCGCTCACGTGAGCGGCGTCACATGACAGCAGCAGCGCCTGGGCCGTCCGTGACCGGTGCTGCCCGGGCTGCCCAGGGCCGCCCGCGGCCTCCTTTCGCTCTTATTTTTCCCTTGCCTCTTTCCTTCCTTCCTTCCCTCCCTCCGTACACGGCCCCAGCCGCCGGCGCACACCCCTACGGTGAGTGGGAGCTGCCCCGCACCTGGCGCGGTGGGTCTCGGGGTCGGGGCATGCCGCCGCACGGCCTCTCACGGGGGTTCTGGCGGGCCCGGGGGGGGGGGGGGGCGCGAAGGGCTCCGCTGCTTCCCCGAGGATCTGGGCTCTGCCGGGCCTCTCGAGAGGCGGCTGTGCTGGTGAGACTGCAGGGAGCGGCAGGACCGTTTCTGGTCCTGCATCTCCCTGTCCCAGGCATTTCTCGGCTTTGGCTCAGCTGCAGTTCTTGAAACTGCAGTTAACGACTCTGCCCTCGGGCGGTGTTTAAATGGCTCTGGGTGGGTCATTAAGAGCCTGAAGACCTTCAGTCGTCGTTGAAGAACATAGTGTCTTCTGTGTGCGTGTCTACTCATAGAAGTGGTTCCAAAGGGAGGATATTTGTCCTCCGTTGTTTGCGCAGGATAGTTCCTTTTTTTTCTTTTTCCCCTTACTTATGTTGGGGCAGTATTTTCCTTCAGGCATACAAGCGAGGTGTGCTTGCTAGCGATGGGCCTGAATGTGCCAGTTTGCTCTTGCTTTCTCTGTACGGGGGGCCAGAATAGTCCAGAAATAGGCTGCATGGAGAGACTGGATACAGTTTAGGTGTAAGGAATTCCAGCTCTAGCTGGATCTGAAGTCTCTGCAAACACACTTCTTGTTTTGGCATCAAAGTCAGGTGGAGATTAAAACCAAAAAGGAAGGGGAACGAAGTGGTGAAGGTCACTGTCTATGGTAACGTGGCATATCCTGGTAAAGAGCTTCTGTTCGTATTTATATTTCAGTTTGCTTTCTTTACACTAATGATCTTAGTTTTCTTATTAGTCTGTGTAGTATGGTTTTAGTTTACATACTTATGGGGTTTTTTTCTGGAGTTTTAGTTTGCATGTTTCTAGTGTCTAAATACTCTTAGACAAATACTTGAAGTAAATCAGTCCTAATGTGTGGGGATGGGGAGGATATGCACTGAATCTTAACCCTGGAAAGAAGACTTAGAAAGAAGACAGCTTTTCTTATCTGTAGGGCTACTTGGATGTTGCAGAAGAACCACTGTAATTCAAATAACTTAATTTCATTGTTTAAGGTTTCACAAGACTGGGAGTTATTTAGTAATAGTCTGTGTCTTTTATTTTAGTAAACCTGTGATTGGTTGCAGTTGAGTGTGTAGGTATGGCTTATTTTTTTTTTTTTTCAGTAAGCGATGCTTTAAATATTTTATAATATAATTTCTCAGAAACTTCCAGGTGCAGTGTTAAGGAATGGGACACCTGGAAACAGATTTTTCTTTTTATTTTTAAAAATACTGGGCAAATACTCTGTGCTTTAATATGAGTTCTCAAATCTGACTTGCATTTCTAGGTACATTTTAATTATCAGTCAAGATGGATATCCGAGGTGCTGTAGATGCTGCTGTCCCAACAAACATCATTGCTGCCAAAGCTGCTGAAGTTCGGGCAAACAAAGTAAACTGGCAGTCATATCTCCAGTAAGTAAAAACTTTCCACATTTTTTTGCCCTCTTAGGTGTTAGACTTTTTGAGATTTTAGGCTATAATGGAACATTAGGTTACAGTGAAGAATTTTCTGTCTACATGGAAGTAGTTGGAAAAAATCTGCTTTAAATGGAAGTGATTGTGGAAGATTTTCTTATGACTTATTACCAGAAGGGGAACTCTGCTTTTGTAAAGTGAATGCTGTTATAGCAAATAGTATAACTTTACACAAATGTGTGGTAAAAATGTCTGGGGTTTTTCCTCATAATTCAAACACTAGTCTCAGTTTTAGCCTTATTGGATGACTACTGAATTAAGAAAAGTTTACAGTAATACTAGTCTTATGTGCAGGTATGGTATGTCTATTGCTGAAGTGCTTTTTGTGGGAATATAAGTTATACTAGCAAAAGTGGAGTGGTAGTCCAGGAAAATAAACTGTATGTTAAGTAGAGGAACAATAATGCTAGAGGACAGCTGGAGCAAGTAAATCAGGGAGTAGGCTGAAAAAAATACTTCAGTCTGGGGAAAACTGTGCTGCTGTTTCAGGCAAGTTCAGAGTTTCATTTGGCATGGATATGATGGCACTAGGAGTAGCAAGAGAAATATTGTCCTTAGAGGGCATAGGGACAAGCTGAGAAAAGGTTTATGGGTGAGCTACAAAAGCGAGGACAGAAACAGACTTTTACTAGTCAGTCCTCTGTACTCTGAAGTGAAATGCAACATTCTTGCAGCCTGTTCTTCATGACAGATTCTTTGCTAGGTATGTATGAAAAATATTGACAAAGTGTAAATAACTATTATCTGCTGAGGATCCATGTATAATAGCAAATTACTCCATAGTTCATTGCTTTGTAAATAAAGTGGCAGAAATCTTCGTGATTGTAGAGGTACAAACCGTACTGACGACACTTTGTGAATATCAACGTTATACCCCTTAAAAAATAGGGCTTTTTCAGATTGCTGTGATCCGTATGTATATATGTTATATAGTAAAATAACCTTGAAAAACTGTACACATGTAAGCTGGGAAATGCTAACCCAGTGGAAACTTACTAATGACTACCTGCTTTGCCCTGTCCTCTGAATTTCAAACTTGCTTATTCCATTCATTGAATTGTATTATTCTTTTCTATGTGATTGTATAGCTGCATGGTAAATCTGGATAAAAGAACTGATCTTCTGAGGTAACTTCTTTTTGCTAGGATATTTTTACGATGGATCAATTCCTGGTTCAGTTTATGGTGTGGTACTCAGTGGCTTTGCAGGCAAAAGAGAAAGGTTAGTGTGGTAACTTGACCGTGGCAGCTCCCAAGCACATTTCAAATAATCTAAGTGTCTTTTGCTGTTACTGTGTGCCCTGTTATCTTTCTGATAGGAGGTGTGTCCCAAGGATACCTGAACAGCTGTTCCTGTGCTGTCCTAGTGGCAGTGAACAGCTGGTTTGCAGTTACTCGGGATGAAACTGGGAGTACAGTTGCTCACTGTTCATGGAAGTGAATATGACATTCTTTCACTGCTTCTCTGGTGTTTCTGTAGGGCTGGTGAGAAAAATCTGTTGATTTTGTTGGTATGAGGGATGATTCTATTTGACAAACAGTTGTATTTATGTAGTAGTATTTGTTTGACTGTGTTCTACTGTTAATAATTTTCATTTGTTCTTGGGATTCTCTTTCTCTGCTGAAGTAAAATAAACACGGAGTTATGTTTGTAAATCTGGCAGCAAATTTTTATATAACTTCTTTTGACCAGAAGGCAGGGTTCTTTTTCAGATTTTACCTGTAGAATTTGACTTTGTTTTGTTCTGGAATCTATGAAAGAAGAATATACTACTTATTTCTTCTCGTTCAATTAGCCAGGTTTTGAAGGCTACTGTAGTGCATCTGGCTATTGTTTGTGATCCTATGAAAGGAGGAGCGAGACTTTTTAATGCTTGGTGTCATTTGTATGTCAATAACAGCATGTTCTCTTTATTATTGCTCTAAAATAAATGTAATTTTTGTGTCTTGTAATTACTTATAACAGCCTGGCTGTCTGGCTAAGTTGGCTTCAAGAATTGACTTAAATGGTGAGAAAGGGATTGTGGAGCATCTTGAAGATAACTAGTTCTTTGGCTGAGGAGTTTCCTTGTAATTAGTTATTGAAAAACATCAGCAGAATTTTTGTGCTTCTAAAGAAAATAAAATCATACCTCCTTTTGGACATGTCATTTTTACAATGGACAGGTTTGGATGTGATGGTGTCTTTGAGGCTGAGCTTTAAGGGATTTCTTGGAAAGTCAGTCAGTGCAGCTATATTGTCTCATTTCTGGAATGAAGCACATTATTAAATGAATGGAAACTACTGTCTCTGATGCACCTGTTAGAGGCAGGTCAGAGTGGTTTGGTTTGGTCTGGTTTGTAGACCAGAAGGAAAATGGGGTGCTTGGAAGGACAATTCTCTTTCTTTTGAGCTCCTTGTTGTGACAGTCCGTGCACTTACTGTGCTAAACTTGCAAATAAATACATGAAAGCATTACTTCAAGTCATCAGATGTTTTTAAATTAGAGGAAATATTTTTGTTTTCCCTAAGTTAGCACATCAGCTCAGGTGCGACATAATCTATGCTTCTTAAACTAGAAATAATATTTATGTAGTTGAAGAAACTATAGTTAGTACTTATGTAGTTGAAGTCAAAGAACTTCCCAAGAAAGTCTGAAGAAATATTTTTCCCCCTCTGGCTGTGGCAGTTTTATGTGTATAAAGGTGCTTTAAAGATTGCATCACTTGCAACAGCATAGATAGGAGTTTGGGTCACAGAGAAGGGCATTCTGGAGTTCTTTCCTGCTCTCTCTGTTCTTCAGTGCAAAAGTAAAATGGCTTACTAGTAGTTGGTCGGATTTCAGTAGCTTGACTTTTCTTGTAGAGTCAGTTCAAGCTAAAGATTAACTGACATAGTGTTTATTCCATCTCTGAAAGTTGTAACTGTAAACTAAATATCAAGATACACTAACACACAACTGCTGACTTTTGATATTTTTTTTTCTTGTATACTGTTGGCATAGAAGTGAAGTACTTAGATATGACAATTGTATATATTACCAGTTTACCAGTGTGTTCACTGCTTCTTACAAAATTAGGCTGTGGAAAAAGATAATTTGCTTTCTGGTGCTAAAATTTACCCTTTGTGTTGAATTGTGGGGTCTGTGTCTGAGAGAGAAGAAAGTAACAACCCTGGAAGGTGACATGTAGGTCTGCCTATGTTCTGGAAACTAGGTGTAGCTGAGGCCATTAGTTCTGTATGGACTTCGCTGCTTTTGGATCTTGAGACTTGCAGCAGTTTAGAGGTGTCAGTGCCCTCTGTGAGTTGAAAATACAGTCCCTGCTGTGCACTCTGTGGTTGCTTTCAGCATTTGCCTCAGGGTGTCAGAATGCTGGGGGAGTGTGTTGGTTTGCTTGAAGCAGGTTTGGATTTGCTTTCTTAGGGCAGTAAATGAGTTTTGTGGAAAAATGAACTTGTTTCAGAGTTTAACTTGCATCTTACTGCACTGTAGGTTTTCTAGGTACTCAGCATTTGACAGTAGTTTATATTTAATCAGATGAGATACTTGATGGCTAATTTGTACATAGCTTGCCATGTGCTTTCAAATACTTCACATGCATGTTTGTGAATTCTGATGCTAAAATATCTGTTCTATTTTCCTGGAGGTGGAAGAACCTTCTAAAGCAGCTTAAACATCTCAGATTTTAAAAGCCAGTCTTGTCTTACAGGAAATACAGAACTTTCTTAATTTGTAGTGTATGAGGTTTTTTTTTAAATCTAGTCAAGTCTTGTCGAGTACATTCAATTTGTTTTACTGTTTTAATTTTGTGTTGTTAAAACTATTGAGCAATTAGATAAATTGAGTCTTTCTAGGTACAAGCAAAGTGCTGTGGGTACCTGGGTAAAAGAAACTATCCCTTGACATGATAGCTCTATATGAGCTTCATATGTGCTGCAGATGTAGTAAATTTTTTTATATTAAAAATCCAAAACAAAATAAAAACCAAACAAAAATACCCTAACCACCACAGTGTCTTTTGTTAAATCATTCAAACAAAAAAAAGGAACAAGAGTTGCTGGAGGAAATGCATAATTAAAAGAAGGAATCACAAGCTTCTGAATCATATTGAGAGATCAGGAGGTTTTAAAAATGATGGTCTAGTAAATTCATGCTTTCTAAATCTTAGAGTTTCAATTTTTTCTCCTGTAGTGCTTTCAAAGGCAGGTCTCAGTATCTCAGGCATAGAGCTCTGAAATGCAGTTACAGAGCTCCTAGCCTAAACTTGATATGCTCACACAGGAGAAAAGAAAGAAAATTCATGTGTAGAGATAAACAGATTTTAATAGGATAGAAAAGGAAGATGAAAATAATAATAATAATAAAAATAAAGGATTCATAGTACATCTAGAACGGAGCACTGTACCAGCCACTGGAAAGAATATTAACTATCCCAGTTGAAACCAAGACACAGCTGAAGTTCAAAGTGAGTGCTGTCTTGGCAAAAAACTGTAGACACATCCTGGAATGTAACAAATTAAACAGCTGCTAGGAAGAGGGATGGAGGCAGGCTTTGCTCACTTGTTTGCTAAAAGGTGCTGGGAAGTTTCTGATGCTTTGAAGAGGGGATAAGGAAAATGTGTAATAGCATCATGGGATCCAGTATCAGCTGCCTGAGGCTGTTCTGCACTTTCTCATGTTCTTTTGGTTGATTTTTCTTCCCCCTACCCCACCACTGTTTGTTAAGGTTTACTGTATAATGAGTTATTTCGATTTTAAAATGAGATGAATGGAAATAGATGCATTTGAAATTACTAAAACTATTAATTAGAGGTATGAGTTCCTTGATAAAATATTAACAACTTGTTTAAAAAGCTGTCAGATCCCTTGTAATGTTTCGTATGGGTTGGAAGGTGTCTTTTTGAATGATGCTAACAAAGCAATAAAGAGTAAACCTTAATGTCCTTTTCTCATGGCCATATCAATCCCCACATCTTTTTTTCTTTTTTCTCCTGTGGCCTAATGTAGGATAAAAGCAAAAGCTTGAAAGCTTTTTTCCTTTACAATTGGCAGACCTCTTCTAATGGCTTGACTGTAAAGAAGCATCTCTCTTCATGGTCTGAGGCTTTCTCCAACATTAAAGCTGAAAATGAAGGGTTTATCTTTGAAGTGTTTTGTAAATGGCAATATTCTTATAAACAAGCAGCTTATCTGGTTACTTTTGTATCAGTTTGATCCATGCATCCCCTGGCTTGGTCAGCATTGTGTGAAACAAAAGAGTCTTCTGGTTATGGGTCTTTAAATCCAGTATTTTTGGCAGATGAATTGTCCTCATCTTTCCATAACTATGCAAATTAATCCTTAATAAGCAAGAAAGAGCACAGGTCTATCTAAAAGGCATGTGTTAGCAGCATGGTCATCATTGGCTAATCACATATAATCAATCTATAATTAGTTAAGTTTTAGTAGACATTAGGCAAGGACTATCCTACCACTGGCTTTATGAATCTTACATCTACTAAATTTTGATTGCCTTTCCTCAGTGCATATGAGGATATCTCTAACAAAGCAGCTGGAATACAGGAATAGCACACACAGTACTGGATTACTTATGTTCTTTGCTTGAATAGTAAATAGGTAAAAGATGGCTCTGTGATGAGGCCAAACTCAAGACATAATCATCTCAGTAAGAGGAAAGATAAGAACACATTGGTCTGATTTCTGTATTTCAAGAATCCAGGTGAGCCAGTTGAAAAAAAATAAGAGAACGCTTCCTATAAAGTTTACAATGATTTTAATGTAACCTCTAGTCGTGGAACATCTGAAAATTGACCTTGAATATGGAAAAGATGGGTGAAGAGTTCATGCTATGTAGCTTTGCAAAAGTGGAAGAGGCATTTCATGCAGTGGAAATGTTAAGAGGAGATGAGTCTTGGAAATAAGCAGGAATGTCTAATACTTTCATCCCCTGTGAATTTTGTACTGATGATGATGTGCATGATTTTCTTCTTTCTTGAAGCTGTCCTGGTATTACCTAGTAAAGCTAGTCACCTATTAAAATCTTAGATATTTTAGGACTCCTTGATTAAAAATTACTTTTCTTACCTGAAGAGTACCTGACTGTACTATTTTGACAAGTTTATTTCTTGTGATGTGAAGTTTTATATTATAACAAAATCCTAGTAATGTTCTGCAAGTCTGTCTGACTCTTCAGCTGAGACAACAGCTTTCTGAAATAGCACTGATGATGGCAGTAACCACTTGAATATTAAGTTGAAGAGAAGATTCAGTAGACATGCATTAGCTTATAGGTGCCCACAGCAGTTCACCGTATCAATCTCCCTTGCTATGTGTTTGGATTAACTTGCATGCATATCAGTTTTGAAACTACCAGGAAAAACTGAAATGCTGTAATTAGAGAAAGATAAAAATAAATTAAGAGCCATGATCCCTATTCTCCTTACAATTTTCTTCAGTGGTTATGGCAAACTTAGAATAACAAGTCTGGTTTTCAGCACTTCTTGGTTGGATTAGACTGTTATTCATGTTATGTATTACTTTTGGCATAACACACTAGCTGTGTGTTTCAGTTCTTACCACTGACATTGTATTCAGCTCTTGGAAGTTTAAAAATTATTTAGAGAATGTTGTTCAGAGACTATGCATAGGGAAGGCTTTAAAGAGTTTATTCCACCATTAGTTTTAAATTCTTTTACATAAGACCCTTTGCAGAAAGGAGCTCCTTACATTTACTGTGGGATACAGCATTGGTAAAGTGATATGGTTGATGCTATATCCCTTCTACTCTGCCCTCAGAAGACCCCACATGGAATGCTGCATTCAGCTCTGGGGTCCCCAGCACAAGAAAGACATGGACCAGTTAAAGCAGGTCCAGAGGGCCACAGAGATGATCAGAGGGCTGGAGCACCTCTCTTACAAAAAGAAGCTGAGGGGGCTGGTGTTATTCAGCCTGGAGAAGATAAGGCTCTGGGGACACCTTGCAATAGCTTAACAGCGCTTATGAAAAGGAAGAAGAGGGACTTTTTGCATGGGCAGATAGTGACAGGACAAAGGGCAATCGTTTTGAACTGAAACAGGGCAGGTTTAGATTAGATATTAGGAAGAAATTCTTTTTTGTGGAGTCGGAGAGGCACTGGAACAGGTTGCCCAGAGAGGCTCTGGGTGGCTTATGCCTGGAAGTGTTCAAGGCCAGGTTGGATTGCACCCTGAGCAACCTGATTTTATGAGTGATATCCTAGCCTGAGGCAGAGGGGTTGGAAGCAGATGATCTTCAAAGTCACTTCCAACCCAAACCATTCTATAATTCTATGATACCTCAAGTTGAAGAAAACAAGGTTTGTGTGGTGGGTTGACACTGGCTGGTCACCAGATGCCCATCAGGACACAGTTCCTCCATCAAAATAACAGGAAAGAACATGACAAAAAGCTCTGGGGTTGAGGTGTCAGGACAGGGAGATCATTCACCAATTACCATCATGGGCAAAACAGGCTCTACTTGGTGAAATTAGATTAATTTATTGCTGATTAAATTGAATAGGTTAATTAGAAATAGGAAAAAAAATTAAAAACACGTCCCACCCCTCCCTTCTTCCCAGGCTCGACTTTGCTCCTGACTTCTCTGCCTCCTTGCTTTGATTTGGTGTAGGGGAATGGGATGTGGAGGTTGTGGTCAGTTCATAATACTCAGTCTCTGCTGGTCCTTTCTTCTTGCACTCTTCTCCTGCTCCATCGTAAGGTGTCCCACCCATGGGCTATGATCATTCTCAAACTCATCCAGCATGGATCCTTTCTGCAGATTACAGTCTTTCAGGGATGGACCACTCCAGCATACATCCCCTTGAGGTCACAGGTCCTGCAAGAAAACCTGCGTGGACTGCAGTTTCCTGTAAGGCACGTCTGCCTGCGCCAGCATGGGGGTCTTCCATGGACTGTGGGTGGGTCTGTGCTCTGCTGGGGATCTCTGTGGGCTGCAGGGAGACAGCTGCCTCACCATGGTCTTCACCACAGGCTGCAGGGGAATCTCTGCTTGGGCATGTGAATCACCTCCTCTCCTTCCTTTTGCCCTGACCTGGCAGTCTGCAGAGTTGTTTCTTCCATGTATTCTCAGTCCTGTCCTGTGGCTACTGTTGCACAGCAGTTTTTAGTCCTTAAATATGTTATCACAGAGGTGCTAGTGTCATTACTGAGTGGCACAGGTTTGGCCAATGGTGGGTCTGTCCTGGAGCTGGCTGGAACTGGCTCAGTCTGACATGGGGGCCACTTCTGGTGTCTCCTCATAGGAGCCACTCAAACAGCCCCCCACCAACAAAACCTTGCCATGTGAACCCAGTACAGTAATTTCCCTTATTGTTCATGTTACTTATGGTCTTATGATTTGTTTTTCAGAGGTCAGATGATTTCAGGTGAAGACTGTGAATTTATTCAAAGATTTGAACAGAAAAGAAATCCAGAAGAAAAACAGGAGTTGTTGCAAACAGAAGGCAATCAAGTAACTTTCTTTTAATGATGTCTGTTTCGGGGAGGAGGATGGAAGGAAATTTTCATACCAGCTCTTATTTTATTGTTGACTGTAGACAGTTAAGATGTTACAGAATAAGTGTAAAGTTTGCTATCGTGACTCTTCTATTTTTCCTTGGAAACAGTTTGGATTTTGTTTTGTTGTCTTTAAAACCTACTAAATAATTATTAAACGTTATCTGACTTAGACTCTGTTGTGGGACAAGCTTGCTCAAATCTTTCCTCATGCCAGTTTACTTAATCATGCACACTTGTACTTCAGGCACTTTTTTTTTTAGCATTTTTCTTTATATTTTATTGATGACAACTACTACCAGTAAGATTGGTGCTTAATTAGCTAAGCAATTCTAATTTAGTTGTAGTGTAGAGTACGCTGACTGCTAAGGTGGATTCAGGTAGACATGGGTGTCTCGTGTCATTTTAGGCATGGTAAGATGCGAGACCTCTGCCTTGGACAGAGCTGAGTCAGGACTGAATCAGCTCTTTGCCCTTAGGAGTCCAGGCAGGATGCCCAAAGACACTTTAATTTTATTTGAATCAGTAGAATTTCAGCCTGAGGTGCTAGCACAGAATGTCAGACATCAAGCAGATTGGGGGAGGAAAGTGAAGAGTAGATGCATTCAACACACAAAAGTTTCTAGCCATTTTTTCTACTTTAATTTTAGGCTGTGTTTTGGTTTTGTATTTCTTTTCTCTCCAAATTATATTGTGTTACTGCTGTGTAATGGGTCATAGTTTGCATAGTAACAAAAACATACCTGGTGTACTGAATATGTCATTATGTAATTAGGATGTAGCAGTTCAGAGTTCCATTTTCAGTTTTAGTTGAATGTGGTGAAGGGAAGGAGGAAGTGTAAAAAGTAATGTTTTAACTATTTCAGCCTGTTGCTGAAATTGTAATATTCTTCAAAGATGACTAAAGATTTCTCTGCAAGGTATATAGTACGTGAACAGAGGAGTTACCTGTCTTCCTTCCTCCCATTCAAATTGCTGAAACGTTTTTTATACCTACGTCTGTCTTAGTTGCTGTTCTGTCAATTTACTTGATCTTCTCACTACCATGAAAAAAAGGATGCTGAGGGAGATTTTTCTAATCTGACTTTCAACAAAGCACATTGGTGATTTTCACTAGCGAATACTTATTTAATTTGAAAGCCATAAAACAGTTTATAAAGCATAACAACCAATGTGACAGAAAATTTTCTTTGTGAGATAATGTCAGGTGTATTCATCTCATACTGCAATTGAACAAGATGTTGGGATGCTCAATGCTTATGTAAGACTTAACTGTGAATTAATGAGGCCCTGTTTTATATTTTCAAAAGGAATGAAGACAATTGCTAATATTAATTTTAATGTCTCTCTTATTTTTCTAGTGTGCTAAAACATTTATAAACTTGATGACTCATATCTCCAAGGAACAGACTGTTCAGTACATTCTGACTATGGTTGATGATATGCTGCAAGTAGGTCAATAATCTGTATTATTTTTAAGCCTTTAAATGCATGCTTGAATGTTTCCTTGGTGTAATGCATGTTTCTTCAGGTGTTTGTCATACTGTGTTAAAAATATTCTATTAAATTTTCAGATCTTGTCTTCAGAGATTAAATGTAAGACCTAAAGTTGTAAGGGTAACTAGTCTTGTAATACGTTAAAATTCTGGAAATAAAAACAAACTTGTATCCTTGTGTGTTGGTTCTCAACCATGTTTAATGCACAACTTGGATGTTAAGGCTAGTGTTGCATAGTGTTTTCATTTTATGTGATCTTAATTTGCAGAATTTTTGTCAAAATACTTTTTATATTTGATGTATTGGCTTATGTTGTGTTAGACTTGTCAGTATTAGATTAGTGGTTGGATTTGGTGATCTTAAAGGTCTTTCCCAACCTAAAGAATTCTAAGATTCTGTGACTTGTGACCTCAGCCTTTTCCTGTGGTGTAGAGAGGATATGACTTCTCACTTGAAGTTGTTAAAGCTTTTCCTATGAAGGTGTTTATTTGGCCACCCTCAGCGACAAGGTGGAGTTTCTGCATCTTCAGGTTTCCAATGTAAATTAGGCTGTTTAGGACACGTTATGAAGTTCTGCATGGTTTCATTATAAACCAGGAACTTTTAGTTCAGTGTAACATGCAGCTCTTTGTAGCTATGGACAACAGTGGCTTGTAAGAGTAGGCTATTAAATTTGGTCTCAGGACTGCTGAGCTGACTTGGGGTAACTCAAGAGGAAGCTTTACGCAATCAGATAATCTTGCTTTTACATTTCCTTGCTCTGAGGTAGGCTAAGAGAAGGCATTTGGAGTGATACAACAAGATAGGTTGAGTTCTGTGAGTTTTTTTTCCTAGTATTCACATAAACTATCTGTGTTTGATAGTTTCTCTTCTCCTGTTTTGTATTCTATTTGATACAAGGTTACAGTGAAATGTGTCTAGTGTTATTGGTTAGTGTGTTGCCCCAGGTGGTGAACTATGTGAGTTCTAATTCCAGTTCTGAGTATTCAATATTTCAACAGACGACTTGAAAAGCATGGACCTCTCCACAGTTTGTATAACATGGGGACTATGGTGTTCTTTCAGGTGCCTGTCTGCACTTTAGAGGCTTAAGTGAGTGGCCTAACATCTAGGATAATAGGATAATAGCTAGTAGTGGTAGCAGGAATTTATTCATCTGTAGCTTGGTCACTTTTTCTCCTTCAGTTTTACTTTTTTTTCAAGTGTGACATGAACATTGAGAAGCAGAGAAGACAAAAATGAGTCTCAGTGTCATTCCTTGGTTAGGACTCTGAGTTGGCAATATCTTGTTTTGGTTTGCACATTGGATGACCAGACTTTGGCTCAGTGTGTGACAACTCCGTTTATTATGGCTACTTTTGTGAGGACAGGGTCTTGCTTTCTGTGCATTAGTGGTCAGAGAAGTCATCGTTTCACTTCCCCTTTTTCAGAACTTCTTGTGGCTGTTTGTAGGTCTTGTGCTGATGTGCTATGGCATTGGCGTGTAGGCTGTAGCTATGGTATGTGGTAGCCGAAATCATCTGTGCTGTGGAATTAATGTGTCGTTCCCCCCCCCCCCCAGTAATGGCTGTCACTGGCCCGCTCTTGAACAGATGTAATAGTTCTAGGATTTTGATGCACACTACGTATTTGCTTTTGTTTGAAGCTGAATGCCTTTTTCACTTTAGAAATCTTGCTTCAGTATCTGAAAGGCTGCATTGACTTTTGCAATGCTGTATGTGATTGCATTATTCAGGGATGTCTTGCTGCTGGCACAGAGGGCTTACGTGCAGGCATCCACGTGGCATTATCTCAGAGTTTCCTAACCTGTGACATCTCCACTCAGCAAGGCTGGAACAGGACTTCTGTTTTGTTTTGGTCATGTTCAAGGGGTGGAACATAATGCCAGTGGTGCCTTATGGACCCTTGGTTGCACATTTTCAAGGTGTAAGATTCTTGTCAGAAAGCAGCATATTGGCCTGTAATGATGTGAATGTAAGTTTAGGGCAGGGTCTCTGCAGACTGCCTGGGCACAAGAACCCACAGAATCATAGAATCGTAGAATGGTTTGGTTTGGAAGGAGACCTTGAAGATCATCTGGTTCCAGCCCCGCTGCCATGGGCAGAGACACCTTCAGCTAGATCAGGTTGCTGAAAGCCCCATCTGACTTGTTCTTGAAGACCTCCAGGGATGGGACATCCCCAGCTTCCCTGTGCAACCTCTTCCAGTGCCTCACAATCTTTTCCTATTATCTAAACCTATTCTCAGACTGAAGCCGTTCCCCCTTGTCCTGTCAATACATGCTCATGTAAATAATCTTGCCCCATTTTTCCTGTAGTGGATATGAAGTCTTCAGTCTTTGACTCATTTTAATTCAGTACATTCAAAGATTTTAAGCAAGAAATTGTTTAAGGACATGGCCTGTCACGGTGCCATTGACTCTGAGTAAAATTTGCCTTGAGAAAGTATGTTTGCTGCAGTTTCATGGGACAAACAAATAATATTTGAAGCTGCCTTTGATAGCTGAAACTTCTAGAAACTATCACAGGTAGCAGTATCCAGCTTTTGTCTGATAATGACTGACTGTGGTTCTTCTATTATCGTTCTGTGCTTTTCTTGTGAGGTGGTAAAAATTATGTCAGCTGTGCTTTGAGCTCATCAAAAGCCTGCTTGGGTGTCTAGGATTGTCACAGCAGTTCTACCTAGTGATTTGATGATCTTTCTAAGAAAGATTTCTTTTGAGTGCTGGCAAATGTGAAATTAGTGTGGTGTTTACCTTACAAGAGTATCACCATTCTGCTTACTTCTGAAGGTGGAGAGTGTTAGCATAATGGCATCCTTGAGGAAATATTTCTCATTCTCTTCATCTGATAAATTCTCGGAACAATTTCTTTAGATTAGTGACCTTGTGACACCACACAGTCTGTTGCTTATGAAATCTTTGAGAACCTACGCTGTAGTTGGTGCAGGTAGCAGTACAACCAGGATGAACTTCATTATGACAGAAATGACAGCTGCTAAATTATTCAACTGTTGATGTGAGAGCTTCAGGATTTTCTTTTTATCAGTGTAGTCAGTAGCTTCCTAGGAAGGTGCAACACTCCATATTTCAGGGCTGTGGGGAATTTCCCCCTCCCTTACTTCTGTCTTGATCCTGCACCTTAACAGCAAACCAGACAAATCTTCTGACTGACAGCATGTTGAAGTTATTTCAGCATTTCCACTTCCAGACTTGTCTGTCTGCTCCTTAGTTATGTTGTAAACTGAACTTATTGATCTGGTAAGTTTTGATCTTTTTTAGTTAGACTGTTTAGCACAAGCAGATGCTAACAGTGATTTATTTGATCGAGCTGCCATTTCTCATCAAACAAGCCCTCACAGAGTAAAAGCTCTTTGCCAAAGGCTCTGTGTTCCTGAGATCTTATTTTTTTATTTATTTCATAGTTTGAACAACAGATTTTGAGATTATTTCTGGGTGCTTTTTTACACATGCCATGTAGAGAATGGATTGCTGTAAGGGTTATAACTGGCAGATAACTGGTGACATCTGATCGTCCCCACTCAGAGATCAGGGCAGCAGTTTGCATCCCATGTGGTGCAGTACTGTCCTCATTTAACCCCAGCTGGCAGCTAAGTATCACACAACCACTCACTCACTCGTCCAGTAGTGGCATGGGGAAAAGAATTGGAAGAGTAAAAGTGAGAAAACTTGTATTCTGAGGTACAGACTGTTACTTTCAAGGAAGGGTTGATTGAAGCTCTAATGCTTAGTAAGATGCCACTGTTTGGATCATGGATACATTCAGGCCATCTTGTGCTTAATGGATCATATTCCAACAAAGAGCCTTGCCTAGCTTGTTCTTGGTTCCTAGAGTTAAAAATAGGATGCAGAATTGATGGAGAAAAGTCTTTCTAGCTAGGGGAGTTTGAAAACCAAAGTGTTTGGATAGTGGAGCCTGAGATACTGTCCTTTCGTGAGTTTCTCATTTGCCTTTCCTTGGTCTGAGTTGTATACTTGGTTGTAGTAGTTTGACTTCAGTGGGGAGACATCTCTTCAGGGTGAAAGCTCCCAATCCACCAGGTTGGAAAGCATATGGAAATGCTTGAGGAAAAGCAAGAACTCAAATGTTAGATGTTTTGGGAGACTGTCTGTATTCTAGGCTATTAGGAAACAGCAGAGCTTTTCTTTCTCCTTCATGATTGTATGATCTGATTCTCTGGCATGATATAAGGAGAACTCTAATAGCTGCTTTGCATAGTGACGATTAAGGGAAATACTTAAAGACACCATCCTCAGTGCCCAGGTTCAGGTAGTTGTGATCTCTTGTGGCTCAGCGTAGAAGCCCTGGAGAACAGACCTGGTGACTGTGTGCTCTTGTAGATATACAGGTTGCCTGAGATAACTGCTGAATCAGTTATCAGCCTCATCTGGGAGGGAAGAGCTCACTTCCCGTTGAGAGGAATGGAAAGACTAATTTACACCCCCAAGGTTTCACTTGTAGCAAAAGTTGAACAACAGGCTCTTATGTGGAAGTAGAAATATGTGGGAAACTTTGTATGAACTTTAATCAAGCATAATTGATTGGATGAAGAGTAGTGTTCCTCTTAAAAAATGACAGTATTGTTTCTCTTTTGTCTTACTCCACTTGCACAATCAAAAGGATATACATGTTTTTGCTCAAGCAGGTGTTGGAGTACTGGGGTAAAACTAGGGCTTCAAATTTTGTTTCCCCCTCTCCAAATCTCTAGCCTTTATGTTGGAGTGCTGAAATGAACTGTATCCACCAGGAATTGTCTAAATGAAAAATTTCCGTGGGCTCTTGCAAGACAGGATATGCTCTGATAATGTGTGCCAACGTAACAAGGAGCAAATAACTGCTTTATGTTGAATGCTTTTACAAGACTGTCATCTTTTCTTCTCTTAATTTTTACAGGAAAATCATCAGCGTGTTTGCATCTTCTTTGATTATGCAAAACGTGGTAAAAACACTGCATGGTCTTATTTTTTGCCGATGTTGAATCGACAAGATCTCTTCACTGTGCATATGGTAAGTTTTAAATGAACTGTCTCTGAAGATGGTAGAGAAAAATGCTGGTTCTATTTTTCTTCAGGAGATTTTAGAATTTGAAGCTAAGCTTCTGTCTGGACTGCAAAGTTTTCCTCTTTCAGTCTAGATGAGTCATTCTTAATACAAGCTTCACCTAACCACATCTTAAAAAGCAAAGTTATATTGTTTATTGACATTGGTTTATTTCTGGGAGATTAGGGCAGATTTTAAAAATTCAGAAACACAGGGATTTTAGAATTAATAAGTACTGTAAAACATACCTGAAAAACTTTTATTACCACTGCCAGTCAGTGCTGTACAAATATTAGAATTTAAGTTCTCATCTTGTGCAAGGGAAATATCTTTACCTTGATGAACCTTATTTTCTCATGTGCAGATTACCAGCTGACTCACAGAGTGTGTAGAGGGAGAAACAGAGAAGTGTTTGATGTTGTGCAAGTGCTGCTCAGCAGCAGCTGAAACATTGATATGTTACCAGCACTGTTTTGGATGCCAGTCTAAACCACAGCATCATATGGACTGCTGTGAAGAAAATAAGGTCCATCCCAGCCAAACCCAATACAGCCATGTGCAGTGTATCTGCTATGCTTTGAGCTACTCTTTGCTGCTCCTGTATATGGAGTAACTTTTCTGGAGTATTAATATTCTTCTACCATCAGTGGTGAGAACTGACTATTTCATCTCTGCAGGTTTTTCTTCTTGTGGGGCAAAAGTATGGTTGTATTAATGTAAATTCCTAGTAGAGACCACAGTTTCCAACCCTGATTTATATTATGGCTTGAGGACAAGAAAACTGCACAGCCATGAGTTGTTCTTCACTCCATATGTTTGTGCTGGCATGGTATGGTAGAGTCAAATCAGAGGCTTGAACTACAAACCCACATACCTGGCCTGCATTAGGCTGTGGTGGCAGAACTGGTGCAAGAATTCCAGGACACCAGGCAAGCCATGCTGTTTACACTTGGGTGTTGCCAATGCAACTGTTTTTGGGGCTGTACTGCAACTTGAACACTGAGCTCGCATGTTCTCAAGAAAAATGTCAGGCTGGATTTATTTATTTATTTCATCTAATTGGTTAACTGCATAGATGTGAATCAAGTTTCTTGGTGTAGCTCAGGGAGGAGGTGGCTGGGGTTTTTTTGGTCCATGCAGTTTGTTTTGTGGTTTTTTTGGTGATAATGCTACTGAAGATCCATCCTGCAAAACTGCAGTTTGAGCAGTCAGACAGTACTGACTGCCCAAGTATGCAGGGTCTAATAATTTTTAGACCCTTGCAGTGCAAACTATTTAATCTCCCTGGAATGGTGGCTTTTAAATGTATGGTATAGAAATTTTGATGATCAGCATTACTCTATTCAGATATTATTTTCTTTAGGTACTGCAAAAGTATACAAGTAATTTAACAAGTCAGAGAGCTTTATGTGAAGTGAATCCACTTAAAACACTAAGTTTACTGCCTTACTATGCCTTTTAGTACTCTTTGTGCATGTTTTTTTAAAGCACTTGAATGTTTTCAAAACCAAGTTTTAGGGTTGTGTTATTTTTGTTGGGTTTGTTTTATTTTTCTCCTTTCTATGCACACTGGAAGACTTTTGATGCCACATCATTACATCTGCCTAGACAGATGAAGATACTCATCCTCTGTGTAGGTTCAAATTCTGCTAAGCATAAGTGGTGTCTCATTCAGGGGTCAGGTAGCAGTTTTAACTCAGAAGCACAGTTGACTAAAGAGCTAATCTTGTGGTTTAAAGCTGGAGGGGTTTTATAGGGTTATTTAATTGCGTTCAGAAGGAATTTTGACATTTTTGTAGTGTAGAGATTGTTGTTCCAGACTCCCACTTGTAATCCCTCTGGAAGTCAGTGGTGGTGGTGTTGCACATGTGAATGTGGTAGTGGGGAAAGGTGGCTGGAATGGTCTCCTCACTGCATTGTGGAACCGTGTGCCTGCAAATGAACCCTTGTTTCACAGTAATTTCTTGGTTACACTGCCTCTTTGTATATAAGCTGGCTCAAATGTTTTTGCAAATAAGCTGCAGGCTGTGACATACATTTACTTCAATTATAATTTGGAAAAGCTGATGTACAAATATTCTCTTGTTTAACTATTTTTGGGTCATAGGCATCATGAATTTTCTTACCTTGACCACATTTTTACTCCTCAACTTCATTCTTAAATTCTACCTTCCATTTTGATTTTCTACTTTTTTTTTTCTGGGCTTGAAACTTTTCTCTTCTTGAAGATGACTTCCTTTGGTTTAGGTACCAGAAACCTTCAATACTATGTTATCGTTTGTGTTGGCATATGCCACAGCTGCTTAAATCAAGCCTGCATGTGTTAGGCCTTCAAGTGTCTTGCTTTTGATTGATTTCTGATTGTGATGGTGTCCTATAGCAGTAGCCCATGGGTAGCTTCCATCCATCTCCTTCTGAGTACTTTATTGGTGCCTTGTGAACTTCAACAGCTACAGGTAACTGGTAGCATTGTGAAAATAAACCAGTTACTGGAAGTTGAAGCAGCAAAATGCTGAAAATAAGCAAAATTATTGGGCACCAAGAGTCCCCTACATAGCAAATAGGTAGATTTCTTTAAGGGACCATCTTTTTTCTAAACTTGTTTTCCAAAGTTTACAGGACTTGTCACTGAACTCTGAAATTGCTGTGTTTAAAAATTATGTTTATTACATTCTTTTTCAGGCAGCAAGAATTATTGCCAAACTGGCTGCTTGGGGGAGGGAGCTTATGGAAGGCAGTGACTTGAATTACTATTTCAACTGGATTAAAACCCAGCTTAGTTCGCAGGTAAAAAGCTACTTTTGCTTCAAATTTACAGTGACTTTGGAACTTTTTTCAAGATAACAAATGTATAAATGTGCAAATAAGAAGTGTATTTTTGGTCCTGTTTTTTTTAAATGAAATTTTACTTCGTCATTTTTAAAGTTTTTAACTCCGTATTTAACTCAGTTTTTAACTTAGTATTTTAAATTTTTTACTCTAATCCTTAAAATGTAAATTCATAATAAAGGTTTTTGCCTTTTTTGTTGGTTAAAATTGTTTTTTCTTTTGAACACTGAGAAAATACAAGATGAAAGTTTTTTTGTCTTGCCTCTATTGTTTTGGTTATCAGAGCTTTTTGCTGGGAAGAAAAATCACATGGCTGTAGAAATTGAGTATCAAAACCTTTTCCCAGTTTACTGTAGTACAAAGCTTTTACTTTTAGTCCTGTATCTTGAAACTGAATAAATTCTGAGTGATTTGGACAGTGTTTTTATGGTATTAGCTCAGTATGAACCATTTACTTCTGGCTTGTCCTTCAAAGATGAATCATTTTCCTTTGTATTCATTTTTGGATATTTTTCCTTCAACATGCAGTGCTTTGTCATTCATTCTCTTAGTGTTGTAGCAGAAATGAATTCTGGAAAGTAGAGAAATATTCAGTAGATTTAGTAATGGTATATATTTCATAATTTTCTGAACTGGACTTATTAAATTGGAATTTTATTTTTTCCTCCCCCAGAAGAATCTTAAAGTTGGAATTTCCTTCAGAAAGATTCAACAGTACAGTTTGCAAATTCTAAGATGAATAAATGTCTTGAGCAAATCCACACTTAAATATTTTAAAATTAAATGTTGATATACTAGAATCAGCTCCAAGCATGTGCTTCTAGATATGAAGTGTGTGTGGGAAATAAATACAATATATTATGATAATATATTGAGCAGGAAAAATACGTAATAGAGTCGATAGAAATTAGAGTAGATAGAAATATTTTTTTGTTTAATGACTAGAAAGATTGGAGAACAGAAAGAAACTTAGTAACAACTGTTCCTTAAAGTGAAAAATGACTCTGATTTTAAACTTTTAATTTCTTTTTCCTAGAAACTACGTGGTACAGGGGGTTCTGCGGATACAGGAACAGTCTCCACAAGTGATGTGAGTATATCTTTGAAATCTGTCAATCTGCTATGTTGGGCAGGTCATATCCACTCCTTGGATTAAGGTGCAGATCTCTTCTGGTGCCAGTGATAAGAAGTACTTGGAATCAGAACTGTACAACAGAATGCCAGGTGATGGCGCCAAGAAACAAAAGTATTTTTAAACAGTGATTTCACATAGAATATTGGAAGTGGAAGTGTGTATTTTACAAGTTAGTTTGTCTTGTTAAAGCTGTAGACGTATCTAGGATTGTCTTTGTTAAAACTTCAAAAAATTATATAAAATTAATTTAATATTTGAAAATAATTTAATATTTAATATTTTAAGTCACTGACTTGCTGATCTTAGAGGTCTTTTCCAGCCCAAATGATTCTGTGATTCAGTACTATCTGTTTACCACTGAGCTGTTGGACATGTAGAAGAAACCTGAGACCGAGAAGTTTTTGGCTGTTGTGCTGTGCAGAACTTTGAAAAGGGCACAGCAGATATTAAAGCTGATATTGCCCCTAAACCACTGTAGCATGAAATTGCAAGAGTGCTTTCAAGGCTGTAAGCTTTTCATATTTGAATAGCTTGAATTCAAAGGAAAACAGATTGTCCCTTTCACATCAATATTTTTTTTAATATTCAATTTCATGTAGCTATAATAGCTGCTGAGCTTGGAGATGAAATGTGACAGTATAACAAATGCAAATAACCATCCTAACTGGATTTTCTGCAGTGTTGTGGCATGATGAAGCAGTTTATCATATTCTTTAATGCAGAGCTCAGTTTTGTCTTCTGTTCCTTCTGCAGCCTCAAAATGATCACAGTTTCTCAGAAGACTTAACCTGGGATTTGTTGTTTTTCTAAATGTAGTCATGACTGTAAAGTGTTAGCTTCCTACAGAGGAGAGCTTTTAAAATTGCCCTTATCTGGGGTTTAAAGTAGAAAAGATGAAAGGCTGTTATGCATTACTATGGGTAGGGTGTAAAACAATGGCCTGAGGATAGAAGTTGAAGTATTTCAGTATTTCATGTGCAGATCTGTATGCCATAGTGCTGGGTTTTGCTAGACTGACAGCCCTCCATCATACAGCCATAAAAGAGTAAATAGTTCTACAGCACACAACACCACTTATTATGGAGCTGTGAGCTCCTCTGACTTGCTTAGACATCTGTATTCATTGCACTGTGGCACTGCATGGATGTACTGTGCCATGGCAGGGTCCCAAAGTAGCAGAACTGAGAGTGCAAATATGTTCTAGGATAATTAAATTGGGTAAGTATTGTCTTAACTTCGTTTGGATTTCAGATCTAGCTTATGCAGGATTTTTAAGCAGGTCCTGGCTAATTTCAGAATAAATTAGAAATGCAGTTGTAGCATTTTATACAGGAAATGAAGACTGGAATCTATTATAAAATTTCAATTATAATAGTGTTGGAAGAGAATGCTTTTATGACATAGTCTTTAAAAAGAAAACTCCAAGTTCAGTAGTACAAAGGTTGGTGATGTAGATAAATTAATGCATTATTTGGACTTGGAGAGCTGTCTGTGTGTTTATAGCTGTTTTATTTGCATGAGATGTGAAAGTGAACATTTTCACAGGGAAATTAATATTCTAAATGATTTAAGCCCAGATGCACAGACTTAGTTTTTACATAAAGGACTTAAATCTCTCATGAGAGACACAGAATGAGTTACTCTTTATTTTCAATTCTGTTTATTGCTTCCTCTTTTCATATGGGATTGTCTAACTTCTGTACTTCATTAAATGCTTGAAAGGTTTGATCTTGTATTATGTGAGTGAGCTACCATAAGACTTTCAAGGAAAAGGCTTATAGGGAAGAAAAAAGCAAACAACATTTTAGCAGCAGCATATTTGGTTAATGTATGATTATTATCAGTGAAGGTAATGCTGACAATTGAATAAGAAGAGAGAAAAACATGCTCTGACAAGTATATTCAAAGAGAAGACAGCTTCCATTCATAGATACTGAAGGGAAGGCATGTTCAAATGTTCTGATAATGTAAAGTGATATCACTTGCATAACACTTCTTTAGTATTCAGAACTCTTCTCCTTTTATGCCATTAATGCCTGATTTGGAAGACTGTACTTCAGCATTTACTACCTGACTCTTCTTGTAAGAAGTGACATGTTGTTGTGTTCACCCAGAGTTCCCAGTATGTACAGTGTGTTGCTGGATGTCTGCAGCTGATGCTCAGGGTCAATGAATATCGCTTTGCGTGGGTAGAAGCAGATGGAGTAAATTGGTGAGCATCTATTTCAATTTATATGGATATATTTGCACTTACACTGGTACATTCCCTGGTAACCTTTTTTGGGAATAGAACTCTTGTAATAGACAGCTGTTCTGTTTGAGTACAAAAGAGATTTGTTTTCAAACATTAACACAGTCAAATAGACAAATGAAACTTGCACTGTTGTGGCTTTAATGCAACTTTCCTGTTCAAGAAGAGCTGCTTGAGTATGTATCTGAACAGGAATTTAATAATTTGTCTTCAGCTGAAGATGTTCTGTTTATTATTTAATAGAACAAGGACTAATGAAATGAGTTTCTGCTAATCATCCTAGTCTTTGAGTTTGGAATTGTTCTGTCTGAAAATATTAGTGAAAGGACATTTTCTAGAGCTAAGATAAATTTTTTTCCACATATGGCTTCAAGTACGTTGTTCTTTTATCCAGGTCTCCTGATAAATAGCCTTCCATTAGGTTAGGATGTTGGCACTAATCTTATTTAGAAAATGCTTGCCTATAAATAATTTTTCTGCTACCCCTGCCTCTATTGGGGATGGTTGATACATGATTTGCACTTCAATGAAAAATACCCATTCACACTGAAATGGAGAAAAGTCAAAATTACCAGTGAATTAAAATTTCAAATGATGTGCATATGTGTCAAGATGACACCACTGAAACCAAGGAAGCTTTTTTAATCAAGTATTAAAGCATTACAATAAGCCTGTGTTTCACCACATTTGAACTTATCTTAAACTTGATAAAAATGATTTTGAATATAGAATCTTTTTTAAATTTTAAATTGAGTTAGCTATTTCAGAATGGACCTGTAAATTGTTTATTAAATTTTCAGAACTTCAGCTGAGCAAATCATCTGTATGATTTCTTCGTGGAGATCTTGTGATACTGTTTCTTTTCTAGCAGTACTTTGTATATTTGTATCTATGAGCCATTTTCTGAGAACTCACTGTTAAGTAATGAATACTTCAGGTAATTTCAGACACTCCTGTGGACAAGTACAATTAAGGAAAGAAGTTCAATTTTGTAGATTTTGTTCTATATGTTTATTCCTTCTTAACTCTGAAGGAGTAGTTGTGTGTTTCTCTGTTTCTTCTAGAATGGCAAATGCCCTAAACATGCCGGTAGAAAAACTGTCTTGGTGAACCAGAAGATAGTTACTTTACTACATCAATTCACGTGGGAAAAGCTGCTTTATGTCTCTAAGGCTAAGGAGAACATAACCATATTTTTAAAAGATGGCTTTCTGAACAAGCTGCTTATACAATGATAAATAGTGATGCAGGTTACTGTGAAGTGTGTGTTGTATGCTCATCCTCAGCAGCTCTTTCCAATAAGTTCCTGTTACTGTTTCTTTTAATGTTTCAGAGTGGAGCAATGCAATCTGTGCAGTCATTACTTGAAAATTAAGTGTGTACTATGTCAATTTTTCAGCATCATGGGTGTCTTGAGCAACAAATGCGGTTTTCAGCTGCAGTATCAGATGATTTTCTGTGTATGGCTGCTGGCATTTAGCCCTCAAATGTGCGAATATCTTCGTCGGTATAATATTGTCCCTGTGCTGTCGGATATTCTTCAGGAATCTGTCAAAGAGAAAGTAACTAGAATCATCCTTGCAGCATTTCGGGTAAGTATTTGTTGACTACAGTTGTGCTGTGCTTCTCTCATGAATTCCTAAGTCTGAAATGTTGCTGATGCACATCTGTTCCTGCTGGACCATGTCAATAAACTGATTGAAAGCTTAACACTCTGGGTTTTTGTTTTTGGTGGGGTTTTTTTTTGTTTGTTTGTTTACTTGTTTGTTTTGTTTGTTTTGGGGTTTTTTTTGTTTTTCTTTCTGTGTACTGAGTTTTGCTACAGGTAATAGACACGCTATTGCTAGTAATAGGTATCTGCTATTCAATGCCTTCTTAAAGTAAAGTTGACTAAAAAAGCAATGTTAACCCCAGGCACTAGTGATTCCTCTTTTTAAATTCAAGATTCTTTTTCCTACTAGTACTGCTGTAAAACACCGGAGGTACTAATATCTGATAAATTTTACATTTTTAAGGTTTTATTAACAAAATATTATTTTGAATACATATGTTTCTCCAACTGAGAAATTATTTTTATCTACTAGTCCAAAAATCTTTTCTTGGTGGCTCTGTCAAGGCAAATGAGAATACCCATATAAGTGTGATTAGTTGACTTACTGTGTCTGCATTACCCAAAAATCCCTGGTCCTATTTAAGATAATTAGGAATAACTGATTATCTAGGCTTGATGTTTTCACTGTGAGAGTACCATTTTATGTTCATGGATGCTATTAGTTTTATGGGCGTACTGGTCAAATGTCTTGTAAGTAATACAGGAATGCTGTAACAACTTGAGATGCTGTGTTAAAGCAGCACTTGGTATCCTGAGTAGGAAATATAGGTCTATAGGTCTTGGAAGCTATTTGTTTTCCTGGTTGTGGATTGTGTTCCAATAGCAAGTATTTCAAACGAAGTAGAATGGTGAAAAGAAAATTGTTGCTTACTGACTTGCTGGTTAGTAATGATAAGCTATGTGAAGGTGCTTCCTCTGCATTTCTGTGTGAGGACATCTGCCACTGAATGACTTCTGAATAAGGCAGATCGTAAGAATCTGCTGTTTGTCTTGTTGAAGGAGTATAGTGGTATGAGGTGTTCAGTAGAAGCTGTTCCTGCTATATATATAGACCTCTGTAGATGTTGTAGTGTTCTTAAAGATCTTAATGTTAGGATTAAACAGGGACATACAGCAAGACAGATTGGAAAAAAAATAAAAAAGAAGCTGAGAAGTGCAAGTTTTTATCCAGCTTCTTCCTATTCTGAAGTCATAAAAAGTGGGAGAAATAATTGCTAGTTCTTAGATTTACTGTGTTTTGCAAGAGGATACAATAATGAAGCTAAGTTTTTTTAAAATAAAGGCTAAGAAAGAATAAGGTGTTTCTGTCACAGGCTTTGGGGAGTGTAACTTCGCTGTTTCCTTGCTCCAACATTAAGGATATGTGTTGGCGTGAAGATGAGATGTTAACTGGCAGCCAGGAACATAATAGATTAGAAATTATACATCAGAGCTGTGAGTTCTGGAGCAAATTTAACATAGATGGCAGAGGCAAAATAGTCCTTTTCCTGTGTGAGATGGAACAGTATCAGTTTGGCGGGGGGAGAAGGGAATTGCATAAAAGACTAGGCTTGATGATTCCCCAAATCTGTCTGTACATTACTGAAGGTACTCCATGAGTCTTGGCAAGTTGGATATTTTCTCTACTACTTGATTTCTCCTAATTCGATATATTTTACCTTTTTGTCGAGTTAATTGCCTGAAGTACATAACTGCAAAAATAATACTTTTTTCTATAAAGTAACAAGTATTGGGCACTGCGTCTCTTTGAATCTGCTACTTTCTCTACCTATTATTTTATCCCCTCATTTTTAGTACTTTTATTGCCTTCTACGTCTGTTTCCTGGCTAGAATTAATGTTACACCTTAAGATTTTGGGTTTTATCACTAAGTAGTTTACTGATCCATTCTATATAGTCATGTGTTTGTGTTTTTCTTTGTTAACATATCCTTTCAAATTCACTGTGAAAAGCTTGAGTATCTCACTATGGTATGAGATAGGTAATAATATTTAGAGTAGTTTCCACATCTGCTTGCAATTATTTTAACAAGGAGTTCTTTGGAACCTTTATCCACTTGCTCCTTGAACCTGCTGAATTGTCTTATTTAAGATGCATTATTTGTTCATTGCCTTATTTAAGATGCATTATTTATTCATTTGCTCTTATTAGCAGTTTTAACTCTAAGTAAATTAGCATTACTTTCTGTGAATTACCTTATTGTTTTCTTCCTGAAGTAGAGACTGGAGTGGCTTTTTTTTGCACCTTAAAGCTAATTTTATATGACCATTAAAAACAGTACTATGACTTATTTTTAGTTGGCAAGTTTTAAAGTAGATTTGCATTGTTCTGCATCAGTAACTAATAGGATGTCTGATGTCTAAGAAACCTTAAGTTTAATAGTTCTGTGACAAGAGTGATGCAGTCAAATTGCTTACATTTAGTTTCACTGCTTGTTTCTGGTAGATGTTAAGTCTTATTTATATGAACACATGTTCTGTTTGTTAAGGACTTTGTCTTATATGAAATTCGTGTTTTCAGCTTTATCAAAAAGTGCAGGTGGCCAGCTCTGATTGAAAAACATAATTGAAAGCTGATTAAATTGAGTAGAAATGTAATGAATAAATGACATTGGAAATTGACTATTGCATTCTGTGCTTGTAATACCAGTCTTACCAACAGGCTTCTGTTTGAATAAAATTGCCTAGTTGGAATATTCCCAAACTTGAAAAGAGCTGATCTAATCCAGATGGTAACTTTGAATTGGAAATACGACTTCAGGTTATTTTTTAAGGCTCTCTGCTTTATGCTATTGCTGCACAGAAAGCTAAAATGATAACACAAGATAAACGTAGTTGTTTATAGTGGAGGTTCTGGTATTTGGGATGTAAACCTGCTCTTTTTCTTTGAATAGTCTTTGTAGTCACCTCAAGTTGATGTGGAAAATATTCAGAACAGGTGAATTGGTACTTTCTAGTATTGAAGAGAGAGATTATTTCAGGAAGTGGTCAATTTTGTCACTTACTAAATTTAAAAATTCCAGTAAGAATTTCTTAAAAATACTGCTTTGTTTCAAAGTAGTCTGTTAAAATAAATACATCTTTATTTCCCTAGAACTTGTTAGAGAAATCTACCGAGAGAGAAACTCGCCAAGAATATGCTCTTGCCATGATTCAGTGTAAGGTTTTAAAGCAGCTAGAGAATTTGGATCAGCAGAAATACGATGATGAAGACATCAGTGAAGATATCAAATTTCTACTGGACAAGCTTGGTGAGAGCGTGCAGGACCTTAGGTATGCTTTGCAGTGTGCACTTCAAAAAATGCAGTTATGTGAATGTTGGTAGAACTTTTTTCTTTTGTGAGGCTAAAAAATCTACAGAATTATGATATATAAATGCTTTTAGTAAGAGCACGCAGAGATGTGCTTGTTAGTTTTCTTTGTATTTGAGTATTTAGAGGATGAATAGAAAATAAGTCTTCACTTATATGTGATCTTTGTGACTGATAAATTGCTAAAGGACTTCAAAGTGACCTTAAAGGATTTCCAGTCAAAACTGAAGACTATCTGATTAGAATAAGTTTTACTGTCCAGATTAACTCAAGCTTTTCCTAGTGTTTACCTAGTTCTTGCTCTTGTGCCTAAATTAAAGTGGATATTGTAGTTAGTGGCAAAGGTTTAATTGAATGGAAGGTAAAGACTGGAATCCTTGGTTGGGGAAGTTAAAAATAAAAATAAAAACCCAGTAAATTAAATTCCAAAATATTGCCTTTGTGTGGCTTGAGTTTTTCTTTTTTTTTTTTTTTTTTTCTCCCCTGGGGATAGTGTTTTGGGGTGGATAGAGGGGTATGTTTGAAAACAAATTTTTCTTCTTGTCTCTCATTCATTTTCTTACTTATAAAATGTTGAGACAGGGAGCAGTTCTAATACTCTGCAGAGCACTGACTTCCAAATGTGTCATAGCAATTCAAGCTCCAGCTTTGTTAAAGACAGGCTTGGGCATGTGGTTCAAAGTGTTCACAGAAGCTTGGCCAACATTTCATTTAGGTCTTGTGTTGCAGCTCCTTTGATGAATACAGTTCTGAGCTCAAGTCAGGACGACTGGAGTGGAGTCCTGTGCACAAGTCTGAGAAGTTTTGGCGGGAGAATGCTGTAAGACTAAATGAGAAGAATTATGAACTACTCAAGTAAGTTTTCAAGTCTTGAATCACGATTCTTTAATATTTTCTGTGTTTACATGCATCTGAATCTAATATAGGTTTTACATTTTAACACAAAGTAGTGTCAAGAATGAAGCTAGTCAGACCATCCTGCCTTTTAGAATATATAGTTTGTTCTGTTCAAAAGCAGAATTGGTTATTTAACCTTTTCAACTGTGCCTAACCTTCATGATCTATATAATTTCCCCCCCCTCTCATTACTGGTTAGAGAACAGTGCTACTTGTAGCTGTTTTCCACTATAAGTGGTTTATCTACTTAATTAAAAAATGCAGACAGTATTAAGATTTGCGATGCTTCTTACAGCTCTATGTTTCCATGCATGGTAAGAAAATAACATGCGGCACTGGAGTAATTTACAAGGTAGTATAGCTTTCGTCTTGTCAGTCTTTGAGTTAGGACAGAACTGCTTTTTAATGCAGCTTATCTAGAACTCAGAGCTGTTGGTCTTGAAGCCAAAGTATAAAAAAAGGAGAGATTTTGTTATCCTTAGTTATAGGTATTTGTGTATGTTGCTCACTAAACTGACCCTAGTGAATACTTCATATAATTCTGTTAATTAGAGCAGGTTCTTAGTTTTGTTAAGTACAACTGCATGCTTGGAAAAAGTTCTAGCTTTACTCTTTGGGTGACTTGTAAAGCATTTTTATGCTTATGGGCTTTGTTATTTTAAGTTATCACTGGTTAAAGAACCATCAACAAATAAAAATACCTAAACAAAAAACCAAAAAACAACAAACAAAAAAAACAACCAAACAAAAAAACCCCCAAAAAAGTAAAACCACCCCAAAACCTGGCACTTGATTGTTTCAAATTCTTTCCTAGAATCCTGACAAAACTTCTGGAGGTTTCTGATGATCCACAGGTGCTGGCTGTAGCTGCTCATGATGTAGGAGAATATGTACGACATTATCCCCGTGGGAAACGGTAGGAAAATGCCAATATGTTTTTGTTCTAGACAGTAGCTAGAGTATGTACTGTGCCTGTGACTTTTTTTGCTAATTTATATTAAAATATGCTACAAAGGGATTGCAGGTTATGCTTAAGTTTAATTCACTGGGAAGATGAGAAAACACAAACTAGATCAGATGAGAAAATGCAAACTGGATCTGTGACTTAATATATTTCAGTGTCTTTTAATGGTGAAGGGAACCAATATTTAAAGTGAGTATTGAATACAATGTTTAGATTAAAGCAGAAGCCAGGCACCAGAAGAAATTGGAAGAACTACCAGGAGTTTAATCAACATAAAATTTTTCCTCTCTGTTATGACTAATTGGACTGTAATTATTGGACTTAGGGTAGACATGGACTATTCCAACAATGATAAAGACTGTGTTGTGACTTAAAGACTACCGAGAAGTAGGACAGAGACTACAGAGAATTTCAGCAGTGCACAGATTTCAGTTGTCACTCTTCCATTTAAGCATGTTTTAGCTACACAAATACACATTTTGGTGAAAGCGTTCATGTTCATTATAAACCCAAATTCCTGTTGAAATGCACACATATATTGCTATATTTTCCTGCTTTAAAAACCTGTGAGCAAAGATTTTTACTGAATAATTGCACCTCTAAGTAGACACCACTGAAGCAGAAAGAAGCCTTTGGTTTTTGCAGGAATCTGGCTTATCACTCACATGGGCATGTGACTTAATTTTTGTAGCAAAGAAGTGATCTGTTCCTTGTTTCTGCACAGGGTTGAATGGATGTCATGGTTTAACCCCAGCTGGCAACTCAGGTCCATACAGCCACGTGCTCTTCCCCCACAGCAGGATGGGCGAGAGAAACAAAAGTAAAAGTGAGAAAATTTGTGGGCTGAGATAAAGACAATTTAATAGGTAAAGCAAAACAGGGAATTAATTCACTGTTTCCCACGGATGGGTAGGTGTTCAGCCACCCCAGGGAAAGCAAGGCTCCATCATGCATAATGGGTACTTGGAAAGAAAAACACCATCACTTTGAACGGTCCCTCCTTCCTCCTTCTCCCAGTTTTATGTGCTGATCATGTTGCCATGTAGTATGGAATATCCCTTTGGTCAGTTGGGATCAGCTGCCTTGGCTGTGTCCTGTCCCAAGTCCTTGTGAACCCCCATCTGACTTGCTGGTGGGGTGAGGAGCAGAGAAGGCCTTGATGCAGTGCAAATGCTGCTCAGCAATAATGAAATCGACACTGATTTTAGTATGAAGAGGAAAATTAGCTACCTCAGCTAAAACCAGCTCAAGATGAGAATGGCCTTCTAGCCTTATTGGGAATTTCAGGAACACTTCTTGTGCAGACTGCTGTCATGACAGTAGTAGAATTATGGACAGCAGACTGAAACTTCAGGCCATACGTATGCTAGGGAGATTTGTTGGCTCCAGAAATACTCACAGCCCTTGTAGTCTTGTAAGCAGCTTGAACTGAAATAGTATTTGGGGGAGAGGCAAGATATCCTTCAGTAAGGTAGAACCTAATAGTGCAGTCTGAAAGTAGGAAAGCTGAAGGACTTGACTAATACTGGTTGTTCTTGCTTTGAGCTGCTCTTTATATGAAATCATTTTATTACATGTTTGCCGTAATCTTTAAACAGCTTGCATGCATCTACCTGAATGTTTGGGCTAGTATGGCCATGCAGTTGCTGGACCAAAGCTATGAAATCAGAAGAGTGGAAAACAGGACCTGTATCCTTCTGTCTGTAGCTGAGAAAATAAATTGCTGTTAGGACCACAGCTTCATTCAGCTCCCAGGCTGTTAAGCCTAAGAAGTGTCCTAGATACTATTCTAACCCACATTCTTATATCAGATTCCAATACTTGAGCTGCTCTCTGTTTACAGACTTGGCTTATTTAGCTTTCTGTTCTAATGAACAAACTGAAATGCCTCAATCTCTTTGTTCTAAAGAATTTCATTTGCAATCCAGTGTATTCTTATCAAATATGGCTTCAGCAATTTTGGAACTAACTAAAAGCTTAAAATACCTATGGATTATGTGTCAGTTCCAGCATAATAGTCCATTTCTTATGTTTTTTGATACATAGTCATGTACTTTTCCCACGTATGGTTGGTATTTCACACTCTCATTGCATAACTCACTTTAAGAATGGATACTGTTCCTTGGTTTAGAAGAGTAGAAGAATCCAGACATCTTAAATACTTTTGTTTCTGTTAAATGTTTATTGTCAACTCTTAACTGGATCATCCTTTAGCCTTTCAAGGTTGCAGAGGTGAATTGGAACCTAAAACTACTTGCCTTTACCTGCTGCACACAGCAGAGATCTGGAATTACAGTTCTGGCTAACTTTTCCCTCTGTTTGACAAAAGAAAAAGTTTGTTAAACTAAATACAGTGTTTTTGTATGGTTTTCTCCAGTGCTTAAATAATTTTAAATTGCCCTTATAACTACTCATTGTGGACCAGATTTTCAAGACAATAGCACTGTGGGCTTCTCATGAGGCTCACCAAGATGCATTTTCTGAGAGTGTAACAGCAGAAATAAAGTATGGCGCTGGAGTTTCTTGTCATTTAAAATAAATGCAGGCCTCCAGCACAGCTTCCATGTGGCCCAAGAGTTATTGCTATGTACTGTCAACACTTTGAATTTCTTGAATGCTATGAACGTGGGCTTTGTGTTTATATGTATAAAAGATGGACACCTAGAACCATTCTCTTCCTTAGGTGATGATTCAGAAAAAACTTGCATTCCCTTTTTCTCCCTGGCCTGCTTTCGGATATGTAGCGTGGATTTTATATTTGTTTTCTGCTATAGCAGTCTGAATTGGTACTCATTTTTCTTTATCTTCTGTGTCTTCTTTCTCCCTTTAAATGGGCCATGTTAAAATCTGGATTTTCAGCATCCAGAAAGTTTTTTTTGAAATGCCACTGTTTTGACTTAGTGCAGTGGTATTATGGGGAACAGTCACTGCAGAAGATGTGCACATACCATAACTGTTTCACTGCGCTCTATTACTGCTGTAAAGTAAGTAGCATTTGAGGAGAAAGGAAACTAAATGTAGTGTTTTGGACACATTTGGAACTTGAAGGAACAGGACTTGCTGTGAACCTTCTTCACTGTTTAGACCTTTGGGTTGAAGCCCATGGCTGGGAAGTAATTTGTACCTCTAGGCAGCATTATGCAAGAATGATAATGCTGTTCTTCGACTCTTCATGTTCTCAGCCATAATTTCAGTGATGTATTGTCATCTGAAAGAGCCTATTACCATTTGTGATTATAGGCTTTTAACTTTTCATTTTGGTTCTTGCATTCTCCTAGCATAAGGAAGCTTTTGAGTTTAATGCCTTTTTTACATCCTTTCAGTTCCTGAAAATCCAGTGGTTTAAGTCAGTCCTATAATAAAGAAAAAAATATTATTTGTGTTTCATACTCTTGCCTTTGTGCAGTGGTTTCGTATTTAACTCATTAAAAATGTGAGGCAGCATAAGGCAGGCATAAAGGTTTTTCAAATCTATTACATTACTAATAACTTCTTGAATTCTTGGCAAGGATTTTCCAGCTTAAAACAGTTGCCCTTTTCTGAATCCATTCCTGCTTTATAAAACAAATGTTTTAATATTATTGAGAAATAATATTCCCTGTGGTTTGAAGGATGGTTTTGACTGAGTTATAAAATGAAATCGAAAATTCTCTTTTTCATCTCCATGATAATGTCTTCATACCTGTTCTGTAGTTTGTAAAAATACATTGTGTTGTGCAGCAGCAATGCACTAATTTGGCCATGAAAAGAGCAGTACTAAATGCAAGTAACTAATGCAAGTTTAAATTGTTGGACAGCATCAGGTTAAGACTAAAGCAAGTGATAGCATCTTCACAGGATAGTATTTTTAGCTACTAAGTGACCTGTGAGAGAACTGATGTAAAAAAACCATATGAAAGTCAGTGCATAAATGAGCTCAAATATTCTGTGAAAATTCTCTCTGAACTTACTGTTACGACAGATCGAAATGCTGCATGTGAAGTCATCTGGATGGTGATACTTTTTCAGGTTTTAAGTGTGTTGTCTTCCATTGTTTTTATTAAGAAATAATATATTCTGACATGCAATACAAGGCTTCATCAGTCTTTCATGGGGGATTTGGTATAGCTGTTAAAAAGTTATGGCTGACTATGGTGGTGAAGTTTGTGTAGTGAAAGAGACAGCTGAAGCATATACTTTTTCTGGAAATTATACCTTAACAGCCAGTTCTGCATCTTGTGCAGGAATAGCTGTGTCTCTAGTACAGTTGGAATGTCAGAAAGCACTATATGTATAAGCTGGGTGATTTAGTAGGTGTTGGTGTGATTATAAGCATTTTTCTTTATTAGACAGTGCCGAAAGGGATTGGGCTTTTGTTCTTGCAAAAAATGGAGTGACCTGGTTATCATCCATTTATGGGGGGGAGTGTACTACCTCTCCTACCTAATAATTGCTAATGCTGTACCTTGCCAACCCTTTTTGATAGCTGGATAAAGCAACCCTCTCTGAAAAGGGTTCTTTTATTGATTATTTATTTCAAAGTAGCAAACAGGAGCCCAGTACACTTTCTGATATTGAGAATTCTTAAAAAATTTTTTTTTAAAAAATCAGTAGTTAGTAGGAGATGATCTGTATTTGTAACATGTCAAATGAGATGTGTTTCTTGGGAAATAAATAATTTTGATAAAAATTTATATACATTAAACTTAACCTCTTAGTGCCTTGAACATGAAGTGGTTGGATAGGATAACTACTCAGAATTGAATATAATGTGGAAAAAAACCTGCTCCCCTCCTGTTTTTCAGAGTGATTGAACAACTTGGTGGTAAGCAGCTGGTCATGAACCACATGCATCACGAAGACCAGCAAGTTCGTTATAATGCACTACTGGCTGTGCAGAAGCTGATGGTTCACAATTGGTATGTGAAGATTATTTAACATACTAACAGTGAGAAATCTTGGGTGGGGAGAGAGGGTTCAAGACAGTAGATCTCTTTCAGGGGAGGAATAACATTTTTATGTGGTAAAACAGCAGTTTTTAAACAACAGATCAATATGATGCTGATGGTAAGAACTTAGTTTTTCTGTATATTTTGGAAGCAGTTGAGTTGAGTAGCTTCACTGTACATGGTTGAATGTCACACAAGTAATTCACTTGAACAATGTATTTTAGCTTAGGTTAGGTAACTTGAAAAGGTTCTTCACCCAGAGGGTGATTGGGCACTGGAACGCGTTCCCCAGGGAAGCAGCCAGAGCACCAGCCTGACAGAGTTCCAAGAAGTGTTTGGACAATGCTCTCAGACATGTGGTGTGTCTCTTGGGCTGGCCCTGTGCAGGGCCAGGAGCTGGACTCGATTATTCTTGTGCTTCCTTTCCAACTCAGGATGTTCTGTAATAATTCTATGAATTTATTTGAACTACTCCTGGAGTAGCAGAAGTTTGTGGGCCGCTTGGTTAGGTGAAGTTGCAAGTCACATGCTGGTACTTCTTTTATCAATCTATCACTGAGAATAGGATTTGAAGTGAGGTATTTCTTTCATTGTTTGTTGAATAGTTCTTTAATAACCCTGAAGTGTCTGCAAGTTCTGCCACAGAACTTGCTGGTGGGTGATGTTGCCTTTCTGACAGAACACAGGACCTTTATAGGAAAGCATTGAAGGGCTGAAGCTCTGAAAAACTTCAGCGTTCATGAAGCAACTTTGTATATAAGTTGCCAAACTAATTAGATATGATAAACATTAAGCATGGAGAGTTAAAAGTACTAATTAGGAGTTTTTAATCTGGTTATTATTTATGAGTGCACCAGAGCTCATATTTTCAGTTTGGCATTGCCTTAAAGGAAGATAAAATACAGCAGTACATCTGAGTATATTGAAACATATGTGTTGGGATACAAAAAACTAATTTAATTTTGAATTTAAACAACCTTTTATTTCTGAACAGCTTAGTGTTTGGACATATCTATAACTTCTGTCAGTTTTCTCACCTGTGACAGAATGTGATCTTTTTGAAAGGCTGAGTAGGGTTGATACTAGCAGTGTGAAAGTGGTAGGGGAACAAAGTCTACTAAGCACCTTCTGACAGGTTAAGTCTCCTTGTTGCTATGAAAGACTGGCTAAGTGGACAAAAAAACTCCTGCTATCTCTCTCTGCAGTGTATCTTAGGTAAAACAAAGCTAATTTTCTCCCTTTCCTTCTGAAGAATATGGATTTTAAGGTTTTAACTTTCATGCATGTTATATTGATTTTATCCTACTCCCTCCCTCTTACATACTGTGGGAACCTACTGTAACAGAGAAACACATGTTTAAATATTATACTAGGAATAATCCAGCTAATACTCTCCACCTGTAGAAAGTATTTTGGTAAATAACATGGAATTTCTGAGTGTGTGGAGATGAAGATTAAAAACATGGTCATGTTCAATCTAATTTTTGGTCATTATTGTATATTGTGCCCCACTTTGCTTCTTAGTTTGATACATATGTTTTCTCACTGTGCTGTTCAGATACATTTGAAACATTCTGAGTATTACAAACCAGCTGTAACTAAACAGAGATTACAGCGTGAAAGGTTTAGTTACTGATACTTCCTTCTGCAGTAGGGACAGATTTTATTTCATGTGTGTTCTGATGTCTTGAAAATCTGGTAGTAAGACCTTTGGTCTTTCTCCAGCACAAGCCTCACTGGTAGTAAAAGCTTTCCTGAATGCCAAACCTGGCTTTTTCTCACTTTCAGTGTGAGAGTACTACTTGTAAAAACATCACATCTGGTCTTCTAGAATTGTTTTAGTTTTTTAATGGTATGAGCATTTCTGTGCCTGCTTTTCACAGTTTGTGAACCTTGAGACAGGAGACTGAGAGGGAGATGACAAAAGTACCTAGTTTCAGATCTTCAGAGGTGTCAGTAAAAATAATCTGTGTAAGTTAGTGCCGCTTTCAGATTCATATTGTCATCTCTGTAGGGAATGTTTTCTTGTTTAATTCATAGTGGAACAAGCCTCTGGGACACACTGTCCTTGGCTCATGTTTGCCACTGTTCCCTCTGGCATGGACTTACAGCTTAAGCTAAGGAAATGACACATTGTTTATATGTGGGAAGCCAGATCTGTCTTTGTATAGATCTGGCTTTTGATGAGTGTCGGGAGCTCTTCTGTTTCTTCGCTGTCTCTTCTCACCGCACAAGCTGAGTCCCCTAACTGCTGTACCCTGCAGTTTAAGTGCCTACTTACTAAGCTTTCCTTTGTCATAAGATGTATTATTCAGCAACTTCAAGGTTTTGCTTACCTTGCTCTTCAGAGCTGGGGAAACAATAAATATTTTTCCTCTTGCTTTCCACTTATTCTGGAATTAGTTATTTCACTCAATTGTGTTTTTTCCTTGAATTTAATTGGCACGGAACAATTCAGCATTACTGTCTGTGACACATGTGACAGAGGTGGTCAGGCTTTTCCTGAAGGCTAACTGAGAGAAGGATTAGAAAATAAAGTTTTGCTCTGCCACAGTGAGGCTTTTGGTGCAAGTGCTGTGCCTGGAGCCAGCAGAATAAGGAAGACTTGTGGTACTTGAATCGAGGGAGTGCCTTGGGGCAGCTGAAGTAGCATTCTGCCTAAAACACAGCTGTATCATTCGACTGTTAACTCAACTTAGAGACAATTAACTCCTAAGTAATTTGAGTAGTTCATTACAGGCTGCTCAACTGGCTTTCCCTTAGGGCTTTTTAAGTCAGGGATAAATGGGGGGAAATCAGACTGTCAGTCATTCTCTTAAATGGTGAATCTGTGTTGGTAAAAGCAGTAACTGCTGTCAGCTTTTAAGATGAGATAAGTTCAAGTGAAATATTTCAGTTGCATTTGCATGTTAAATGATCATGTACTTGATGAAGCGAGAAGCAAATTTATCTTTTTAGCATCTCTTAATGCCTATACATGGGAATTAATCCTGAGTTTCAATCTGACTTGAACTGTGTTAGTCATGGCACCCCATGCTGATCATAAGAACCTGTGTACTGGTTTGACCCTGGCTGGATGCACCCACCAAAGCCGCTCTATCGCTGCCCTCCATGGCTGGACAGGGGAGAGAAAATACACTGAAGGATTCCTGAGTTGAAATAAGGACTGGGAGAGACCACTCACCAAACACTGTCACAGGCAAAACAGATTTGAATTAGAGATATTAATTGAATTTATTACTGACAAAACCAGAGCAGGATAATGAGAAGTAAATAAGACCTTAAAAACTTTCTCTCCACTTCTCCCCCCTTCGCAGCTCTACCTCCTCCCCTAGTGATGCAGTGAGATGGAATGGGGGGGGTTATGGCCCATTCATCACATGTTGTTTTCTCCCACTGGTTAGGGCAGGGAGTCTTTCCCCTGCTCTGTAATGGGGTCCCTGCCATGGGAGATAGTTCTGCATGAACTTCTCCAACATGAGTCTATCCCATGGGCAACAGCCCTCCCCGAACTACTGCAGCATGGGTGGGGTGCAGTCGTTCCGGGACAGGCTGCTTCAGCGTGGGTCCCTCCACAGGGTTACAAGTCCTACCAGGAAACCTGCTCTGGTGTGGTCTCTCTGCAGGTCTGCAGGTCCATGTCAGGACCCTGCTCCAGCACAGGCTTCCCATGGGGTAACAGCCTTCTCTCAGGCATTATCTGCTTTGGCGTGGGGCTCCTCACCTCCTCCTTGATACCAACATGAAGAATATGAGTATGTTGGCAGATGCCAAACAGTGGGAGTTAGGATGTATCACTTAAGTATGATGAAGTATGGTATGGAAATGGAATTTATAAATGACATACTGAAAGAATCAACAAATTGGACAAGCTTTGAATATGCGAGAGGTTCATACATAATTTTATAAATGCACAGCCTAGACAAAATTACTTGCTCTCCATCTTTTAAAATGAGGAGTTCTGCAGAGAGACAGTAAAAAATATGAAACTGCTTAGGATTTGCAATATACTTTATTTAGAAAATGTTATTCTATAGATAGCCCCTGTACAATGCCTGCATTTGGGAATGAGAAGTTCCGAGTGTAGTGATAGTTAACTGGCAGCCATGACTTTTGCACCCACCCCCACCCCTTATTTTTTCTCCCATCCCAACACTGAGGTGTGGAATGCTTGATAAAGTAGTAGGCTTAAATCTAGGAAACAATGCCTACAGGATAATGACCTCCACTTAATTTATCCCGTTTCTTAGCCTTCATCATCAATACCATTCCCTTTCAGTACTTAACAGAAGTTAACTAACTGAAAAGTTTGAGAAGATGGTGTCCCTGATAAGAATTAGTATTTTTTAAGAGCACAGTTCTTAACTAGAATGAGAAAAGTTAGATAAAAATGCAATTAGTTACAGGCGCACTTGGTAGCTAATGGAGTGTTCTATCTTTTTATTCGAACATAAATATGTATTCTTGTAAAACTTCATTCCATATAGGTAGAGGCTGTGGTTTTTATTGGACATATGGTCCCTGAGATTCACACTGCTCATGTTTTCTGTCATGAGATCTGTACTCTTTGCATAAATACATTTTAGTATTTCTAGAACTTGTTAGCATGGAAAATATCAAACATTCTGCTCAGTTTGCGTTTTCTTTTTTTAATGAAATTGCTCTTTTTCATGAACTATGCTTAAAAGCATGTCACCAAAGCAGTAAGATTTTTATAGTTTACTTCTGATTACTGCTCTTTAAAGATATGATTTCCTGATAGGAAAATTCAGTTAAACATTATTTATGTTGCTCATTCTGACATATGCTGGGCAAACTTAAAGCTCTTAAGCGTTGTAAACAACAAAATTCTTTGTGGTAACTAAATCTTCTGATGAAATATGAAACCATTTTCAAACCACATTGCATGGTTTAGTCAAGTGGGTTTTTTAAATTCACAGAACGACTCTGTGTGTTAGCTCATAGTGCATCTTATAAGTGAAAAATGGCTCGTACTTTGTCTCCCTAGTAGAAAGGCACATATTGAATTGGATTTCACAGTTTATTTTCTTTAAAAATCAAATGCTAAAGTAACGGCTTTGTTATAAGAGCTCATTGATTTGCTGTTTCTTCATAGCTTGCATGTGAAATAGTGAACTGGAAGTCTAGAATAACTTTCAAAAAATGGACGAAACCAGGGAAAGTGCTGAGGGGAAAGGAGGTTCTTGCAGTGTCTCAGTTTGAAGTGTCTCTCATTAATGCTGCATTTCACGTCGTAAGGAGGGCTGTAAACCATGCTATAAGTAATGTTTTGAGTAATCAGGAAATAATCTGTAGATTGTCTGTTAATATTATTGCATTCAGCTGAAGGCAAGGGTCCATTTGGAAACACAAAACACCTTTCATGTAATGTTCATAATCCTTCTGTACAACCAGTCAGACTGTTTAGTTTTAATGTGCACATCAGAATGTTGAGCATCTCTTTACTGTGAGCAATTAAAGTGAATGTCCTAGATTCTATTTATCTTAACAATAGACTGTTAAGATAAATGTTATGTTATGTTAATATTATTTATCTTAACAGGTGTTCTATTTGTTTATATGAAGTGAAATCTGTTAAACTAAATATTGAGAATTGTAGAGATGTTTGCAGTATCTCTTCTCTCTTGAGATACACTGCCACATTTATAGGTCAAGGAGATACATGGTAAAAATCACCATGGTTCGACTGAAAAAGAAAATTTATAAAAATACTCGGTTGGATATGTTGGAGGCCCAAACTGTTTGGTCAAAGTGGCTTTGATTCTGCTGTGTACATTTGTTTGTTTGTTTTTGTTACTGGTTTGTGATTACTTATGGTAGGCATTGATATAATAGACACATATTTTATAATAGCTCTTTTAAATTGAAATATTTCATATTGCATTAATCCACTGAGTGAAAGAAGAAAATCGTGTTCAGTAAACAAATGACAAAAGAGAACAGCAGGTCTCCAGTGGTAGCACTCTAGTTTTGGCAGTCTTCCCAGTCCAGCTCTCTAGAAAGACGTCTCTTTGTTTTTCACTTTACTACTTCATAACTGTTCTATTTCTGTTTATTTCTGTGAAGAACATGATGATGAGGAGCATGTAGTGTGTATATATATATATTTTATATATACAAAAAATGTAAAAATATATGCAGTGGTATAACTTCAGATCCAGCAGTAAGACATGTTAATATTACATTTGAGGAACCAAATATTAACATCACCCTGGGTTTGATTTGAGCCTGGCTTTATTTTCTTTCTTGGCTTCTGTGACTGTGGCTCTGTGGTGAGGCAAATGCATCTGTGATGGCCCCTGTTGAGCCCCACTTGCCTTTCTCCCAGCCACCACTGGTGTTAATGTGACACTGCAGTAACTGCATTCAAGGGAGCTTATTTGTAGTAAGCGATTCACTTGAGAGTTATATGAGCAAAAAGTACTGTACCACCAGAATACCTTGAGTGCCTCGTGAGAAAGGCAGGTGTACACAGCTGGAATGGGTTAAAGGGTGGGTGTTCCAGCTTTGTCTCCCACTGGGTTAGATGGAGACTAGACAGATGGTTGCAACCTTGTTCTGGTGTTGCCACTTCATGTGTACTGTTCAAAGGTTCCAGGAATGGTTTATCTGGGAAGTGTTACACTTAAAAGACAACCTTTTCAAGGGTTAGTTTAGCCTGCTTAGAATTGGGAATACATCAATTGTGTAATTCAAGTACCTATTTGTAAAGCCGCAATAAATTACTAAAACTGGTCCATCTCTCTCTGCAGTCTAACAACCTCTCCAGGTTGCTAGGCCTCTAGCAGAAATGCAACATAAAGCTGGCAAAACTGATCAGTTTGTTCAAACTATTCTGTCTGCTGCCTGTCGTGTGAACTTGTTTAACTATTTGTCATGACTTTATGATACGTCTGTAAACAGTGTATGTTGGCAGTGTCTTTTGAGTGTGTTCAGTCAAGTGGCAAACTTTTTGCCATAGCTTTATTACACCTCTGGATTCTTTCATAAAGGGAAGGATTTTTTTAGAACTGGCTTTTCAATTCAATTTTCAAAAGTATGGGACTCTAGGCTTGTGTTTAGATAGAGAAAAATAAAATCAACATTTTTACTTTGGTTTTTGTCAAAGAAAGGCATTCTGTCTTTCAGGAACCTCAGTGTGCTAAACCAAGCTAGATATTGTAGATATTCAAGGCTATCAAATACCTTTTGATAACTTGGTTCTTTAATAAATGGATGCAGGAGTTAAAATAAATGTTAGAAAAGGAAAAACATAGAAATTTCACCCTTCCTTTCTTCTGTGCTTCATCTACTTTTCTTCCTTTGCCTGTTAAAAAAATAATTTTCAGTGTTCTTTAAAGGACAGGTAAATCTGACTGCACCCCAACTTGAATGCACCCCAACTTGGAGTATAACACTGAAAGCAGTACTACTTAAACTTCAAGTCTTGTTGCTTTTAACATATGGCCTCTAGGGATCTGCTGTATGTATCCTATAACTTTTTCTTCTATCATAGATTGCTGTTCACAATGGTCTTTTAGTATATAGTATATATTAGTATAAAATTTGTAGGTAGTATCTTGTGCTAGTTTGCAATTATCTGTCTATTCCATACTCATTGAATTTACGGGCTTACACATTGGATCAGTTCCATGTGCCTTTTCCTAAATAAACTTAGAACATTTGTTACAATTATGACATTTAAGTATATCTCAGCTTCAAGATGTCAGTATCTCTCATGAGAAACAAAGCCAATTAAATTAAACAAAATGAAGAGACAAATTGGAATAAGAATTTAAGATTAAATGAATTCATGTAGTCACCTCTGAGCTTCCTTTGCTTCTTGGAAAAAGCGCTTTGGAAACAGCAGAAAATGTGTGTTTAAAAAGAGGGCTGAAAAAGGGGAAATTTTTGGTGTGATGGAATCTCACTTGGTTATTCTAATAAGAATGAAAAGATTAATTTGCAAATGGAAGTTATTCATGTTTCACTGTCATATTTTTGAGTGACCAGGAAAGTGAAAATGTGTGGTGTTTCAAGTCTTGTTGATCTGAGCTTTAATTGAGAAATGGAAGATTTTATAGTTAGTCTCAAAAGTAATGTAGTACAATTGCATGTTTGAAGATTTTCTGCAGTGCAGAGGTAATTTTTTTTTTGTTCTTGTAAATTTATACTAAATCGGTTGTTTCATGTTTGAATGCTGTTATCTGTAAATGCAGACTTGTTTGCAGTAGCTTCATTTGCTTTTAATAAGGGTAGTTTTATGTTGAAGGAAGTGAGCATGTGGCTAAACTTGACCTTTTTGTAAAGGCCTTTTTGTTACAGTGTGAGGAAAATGGTTTAAAATATCTTGAAGTGGTCCAATTAATGGGCTTATAGCTTGCAATTAAAAAAAAGTAAGTCTACTTTCTGTTGTAGCATGCATCACAAATCTCGCAGATGCTATTTGGAATATTTTATTAAATGATTTATTATCTTGGTGACAAGATCTGTCCTTTCATCATACATACTCTTATGGTGCAATGTGTTGAATGTTTGCATTCTGACAGATGACTTTAATTATGTGAAGTAAATAGTAATTTTAAAATCCAGTTTTTCTCTTAAAATTTAACTAAGTATCAGTGCAGGATAAATGAAAAATCTTAGACCCTTAATTTGTAATAGCATAGGAATGGACACTTAGGTCCAACTTATGTGTGAATATTAGAGCTCAACCTCCTCATGTGATGAAATACCAGTATTTATAAAATATATTTGAATCTTCTTATTCTCTTAGTAGGTGTTTAGCAGAGGGGGAACAGGGACCTACTTAACATTTTGGAGCAGGTCCAGAGGAGAGCTATGAAGATGATTTAGAGGGATGGAACACGTGTTCTGTGAGGAAAAGCTCTGAGCTGGGGTTGTTAAGCCTGAACAAGAGAAGGTTCTGGGGAGATGTTAGAGCATCTTTACAGTACCTAAAGGAGGCCTGCAGGAAGGCTGGAGAGTGGCTTCTCACAAGGCCATGTAGTGATAGGCCAAGGGGTGATGGCTGTAAAATAAAACAGGGCTGATTTAGATTAGATATCAGAAAGAAATTATATCCTGTGAAGGTGGTAAGACACTGAAACAGGTTTCCTGGAGCAGTTGTGGATGCCCCATCCTTGGGAGTGTCCAAGGCCAGATTGGATGGGGTTCTGAGCAACTTGGTCTGGTGGAAGCTGTCCCTGCCCATGGCAAAGAGTTTGGAACCAGATGATCTCTAAGGTCCCTTTCAGCCGAAACCATTCTATGGTTCCATCTTTATCTGATCTAGACTGTGTTAGAACTTGTCCTGGGTTAACCAGTGGCATTCAAATGGAAGTGATAACCAAACAGAAAATTAACTGGTCCTTCTAACAGCTGGTGATACAAGGTTTTTTTGCATTTCAGTGGCCCTTGGTGGTGGCTAAAAAGGTGATGGGGAAGAAACACTGGGATTTTCACTTGGGTTTGCAGCATGACAATGTAGAGATGTAACCGCAGGTACTCAGTCTCTACGGGAAAATGGGATGAGAGCTTTTCCTTGACCCTGAACTTAAACCTCACACCTACAAAAGGTTTTGTAGGGAAGATACTGTTCTACTTACTGTAGAAATTGAATATATCTATGAAGGCAACTAAGTACCTACAAAATGTGCTACTGCTCTGCCTTCTTGGAGGTTTTTGCTGACTACACTGCACTCTGGTGGGATTTTTTTGAAAGCTTTGGTCATGCATCTGAAACAGTGTAAGCTTTGCAATAGTTGTAGTGTTATGGATTATTAGCTTGATTGATTTTCCTACTTCTAAGTAATGGTGTGGGAATTCCATATTATGGTTTGTCTGTGCTTTAAGAATAAATAATGTTGTGGGCATAAAATATGATGAGCAGAGCCATGTATGCAGCAAGTGCCAGTTGCCCTCAAGGCTGCATATCAGAGAAGAAATACTAGAGTCATTACATGCATATAGGCATGAAACAAATTTAAAAAGACAACCAAAAATATTGAGGGAGCAGAAGGAGATTTGGTTAGTGTGGAAGCTCTTCCACAGTTGCTGGGTGTGTTTTTGGATGACTGTCAAATTTTGTTTTGGTGGTACAGTTTTAAGTCCTCCGAAAACACAAGAGAGCAGCTTATTTCCTTCTTTGCCATCAGGAGTCTCTACTTTGGTGGTAACCTGCCTGTTACAAGCAAGAATTATATCTGTTAAGTGAAGCCCAAGCATTGAAATACTGTGATTCTACAGCAACCCCTGATGAAGCTGTAATGAAGGTGCTAAATCATAACATATGGTTCAGCGTACAAATTGTGTTATTTTCTTTGCTAGTGGTATTTGAAGTTAATGTTTTATAGCAATTTTTGCTTTTCTGGATGCTTAATGTTAAAACTGAGAAAAGTGGTGTTGGGTGGTGCCTTTGAGGTGCTAAACTTCCTTATGCAATAGGAGTTGCAATACATAAGGAAGAACTGTTCAACAGGACACTAAGGTGAAAACTAATCTTTGAAATGTGCAAAAAACCCTATCTTTTAAATTAATTTTTTAAATAAGCAAAAGCACATACTCTTGAGTTAGGTAGGGTTTTTTTGAGACTTCTTTCTGAACATCATTCCTCTGAGATTCTTTAGTGCTTAACCTGTGTAGGTTGAAATATCTGTAGTGAGAAGGCACAGTAATAAATGTATGATCAGCAGTAGAAAAAGAACGCCTACATTTCATGAGTCCTGAAACCTCTCTTTCACTTGATACAGTGGTACAATAATTGTATTTTCTGTGACAAGCAGCAACCCAGGTACTATTATTAAGGACCTCTTTCAGCTTTTTTGTGGTTCTGTGAAGTGTTGATCTGCTTTCACAAGTGAGAGAGAGAGAGTGAAAGATTGAAACATTCAGAAGAACTGTATTTTTCCATGGAATTTAGATAGTGTTGCTCAGGGCAAGTGCTGGTAATCTGGGGAGTGTTCCAATGCAGAGAGGAGAGATAGAAAGTATCTGGCTTAGTGCACTTCAAAATGCAGGTGAGGAAAACACTTTAAAGAAAGTGTTGGCATACGGTGGACCTGCATTGATTATCTCTTCTTATTCTTGACTTGAATATGTAGTTATTGAGTCAGTGTCTGTTTTGCTTGCCTATGGGTTATATTACTACTATGTCCTTGGTGTTACTTGTGCTTCTGCAGCTGGGTTGTGGGAAGGCATACTTTTAAATGTTTTGCCACAGCTTCTAAAATGTGTATTAAACAAGAAAAATCTATGTGCTTCATGGGTGATCTGTATCAGTTGTCAGGGCTTCTAAATGTTCTCATTGGGCTCTTCCCTTTTCTAGACAGCTTTGATGTTTGGTTTGTACTTTATTTTCATAGGGACAGATGATGCATGCTCAAAGCCTGGGTGCTCTCATTTTTGCTCCAGTTGACTATTGACAGTAGACATTATTTGAAGGAATAATTTTGAACTTACAGCTTTTTCTTCTTCATTTACTTCATAATTCCCACCACTATCCCACTCCCCACTCTCTGGAACATTTCTCAGTCTAATTTTTTGTTGTATTTCAGGGAATACCTTGGGAAGCAGTTGCAGTCAGAACAACCTCAAACGGCCACCGCACGGAGCTAAACTCTTCTGTCAGTTCATGCTTACAACTACAGTATGTTTGTCTTAAGATTAATACAAAGGAAATACTGAAATCACATGCTCTTTGTCTGCTACGGGTGCATAAACATTCCAACTTTCCTCTAGTGTTGTTGGCTTACTAAAAATTTGTTTGTTAACTAGTTCTGCTGATCATGCCTGTCAGCTTCTTGTTCTATTCTGAATGTATATGAAGAGATGTGGCTAATATATTGCATTTGTTTTATGTATTTATTCTCATAATAAAGAATATTAATAAAGGATATCCCTTCCATAATGGATATTATAATTAGCCTAGAAAAATTGTTCTCTTCTTTTAGTGGATTTGTCAGTGTTGTCACTTTCCAAGGAAAGCAAGTAATTCCTTCATGTCTCAGACAAATTAATAAAGCCTTGACTTAGTGTATCATAGTGCAATAGCCTAAGAAGTGTTGTTTCCTGGTACTAAAATATAGACCAAGTCTCAAAACAGTGTTAAAATTGTATATAAAAGCAAATGTATGGGTGGGTATTTTGGGGAGATGGGATGCTTCTCTTGTTAGAAGCTACATTAAAAAATCTGGAAATGAGAGGAGGAAAAGGAAATGAACATTCCTCCATCTGTGAAAACATACACTCCAAGTTATTAGTCCAGCTGTATAGCATCAGTGTTAAAGCTGTAGATCAGAGATCAAGTTAAGGGTGTTTTTTTGTTTTAGAAGAAATGTGCAATAACTGCTGAACTTGGAATTTCATGGAGTTTTTGGTTATTGAAAATACTTGTAAATGTTAGGGTTCTGATTTCATTCTAATATCTATTGTATTTATTTTCTATTAAGCCAAATAATTTGGCTGTCAATATTTTCTGTGTTTTGTAGCTTCTGACAGTATAAAATATGTAATCATCAATAAATCTAAGATGATCTTGACTTGGCATATGAAAATAGTTTTGTTGCATAGATAGAAGCCTAGCTCCAGGCACTTGCAACACCAAGCAGTTAATATTCTTATGATTCATTATTAGAATAAAAAAAAGAGTGAACATAACTCAGTCCTTAATCTTGTCAGTAGTTGTTTGAGGTGCAAGTCTCTGAGGAAGTTTAGAGTACTTTGTCATCAAGTGAAAAGACAAATTGGGAAAACTTTCCTTATCCAATCTGGATTTTCATCATATGTAATTACAATTTGACCACTATTGCTGTGTAGAGAGAGGACAGTTAGGGGACTACAGGTGGATGATTTCTTGGTCTGCTTAATTAAAATTGGATTAATGACTGTTGCTTAGTTTTGCATATAGAAGGCAAAGGCTTTGTTATTGGCAGTCAGTATCAGGAGGATAGATGCTGAAGCCTGAAAAGAATTAATCCTCACTCCAACTAAAATCAGTTTATCTGAGTAGGTCTTAACTCAGCGCTGCATATTCCCACAGTGATGGGGGATACTGGTGGTGTGGGAAGCAGATGGGAGAACAAGGGTGCACCTGCATTGCCCTTCTTATTGTGGGTCAGTTGAATGCTCTTGAAATGAACCTCTGAGTCCTCCCTGCATTTCACACTTCAATTCACATTGCATGATGGTGTCAGTGCATGAGTGGGGTTCTTCTCCAATAAAGCTAAAGATCGGGATGTACATCCTGTGTGTCTTGGCTACATGGCAAATGTTCAGTCCACTGGACCTTTTAGGATTTTGTTTGAAGTATGGCCTTTAGAAATGCATGCAGAGTGAAAGCTGCATTCTTAGCACCATCTTGCAGGCCTAAGGCTGCTATAAAAGATTGGTCCTGTGGTTACAGCTGTGTTGTTGGGTCCAAGGACCATGATGTGGCATTAATGGGGAACGAATATCCCCCCACCTTCAAAACTAAGTGTTGTTTCCTTTTCTGAAGGGAACACTGAAGCACTGCTTGGTAAGGAGATCTGGGGTTGAATTGTATGAGTAAACATGATGAATGCTACCACTGGCAACCTTTTCAATTTCTGGAGGAGCTAGAAATAACCAAGTTGTGAAATAACATTGTTTACAGGGGTTGTCCTGAAACATCTGAGTATTATCTTCATGTATTATACAAATAAATTCTCCTCTCCTTCTTTGCTAGTATTACCCTGTGCATAGTTTAATTCTTCATCATGAGGTCTGTTTCTAAGCTGTGTGATACCTGGCATTCTCTGACATTTAGTTACTGCCTTCTAGCCAACAGATTTCTAATTAAAGAAAGGGTTGTGATGTGTCACTTATATGCCTGTATGTTTTTGATGCCTTGGTGCCTGTGAAGCCTGAAAGCCTGCAAGCCCTGAGATTTCTGGCTGCCAATGGTAACATTCTGGTGGCTCAGAGGTTTGATCTGAGTGAATTCCTGCCAACAATTGTACCTTAAGAAGCCTGGAAACATGCAGGGGAGGGTGTTATGGAAGACTTTCCTGTGCAGCCAGTAATTTAGAGTGAAGTTACCAGAGCTGAGGTTTCTGCAGGAGTCAGAGTGCTCATGGTGTCCCAGAGGTCCTGGGGAATCTTGGCATAGCTGGAAGCTGCACAGTGGTTTCCAGATGCAGGTTTTTCATCTCCCATCCCATGGTTTGCCCATACCTGTAGGTACTGAAAGGCCTTCATCCACAGTCCCAAGAGAGAAAAGAGAGCAGAGCTGTTGGTCTTTTAACCTTTGGAATCAGGAAAACCAACCAAAAGTTTTTGTTGAATTTTAATTCATGTATAAAACTTTCTACTGCGTTTGGGTTTTTTGTCTCACAAGTTAAGCATAGTGTTAACTTTTGCTGCTGAGCATTGTTTTTACTGTTCACCTGTTTGCATTACTCGCTTTACTTGCTCAGCCTCATTCTCCCAAAACCTGGCATGGTGCAGGCTGGCAGATGCAGTGTGGCAGATTGAGTGCTTCAAGGCTCTGCGATGGCAGTGTGGGTAGAGCTCAGTGTTAGGAAGTGAAGAGTGTGCCAGCAGCTTCCTTCTTTCCCTCTGGTGGCATAAAGATTTAGAGATGGCTGGAGATGAACTGCCATGGACCAAATGACTAACCTGCTCCTAAAGCAAAGAGACACAGTCACCATCCTCCAAATCAGGGTAATCGATCTTTTCTTTGTGAAATTCACCATTTTCCTAACTTTTGATTTCACTCTCATGTTTCATCCAACAATAAAGGGAGTTTAATTTTCCTGTAATTAAAGTAACAGAGCCTTTGAAATCTTTATATAAACTGACTTTTAAGTTTTGCATTTGAGATATCTTTCACTTTCCTGGTTAAATGATTTTCTTTGAACTTTGGTCTTGGTCTGAAATCTAAAGGGGAAATGAATTTCAGTAAGGATGCAGCAACTGTGAAAAAAATTTAAACCTGTAACAATTTTATGTAGGAGGGATGCATGATGAAGTACTGACACCTAGAATTAAGGCAGGAAAATGCCTTTAATCATGTGCTGGCTGAATGTTTATTATTCCCACAAACTGTTTGAGACTTTAAGGCCTGCAGTCAGATGAAGAGGAGGCCAGATTTTGCTCTTGATCAGTGTGAGATACTCTGCTGGAAACAAACCAGAGCTGAGCAGAAGAGGGGCTGCCCAGGCCTTGGGTGTACCACACCACCTCAGACCTCTTTTCAGGATTTCATCTGAGCTTCAAAAATGCTTTTGTGCACCTGCGTGCACAGATGAAGATGGTCAGTAATTTCTAGTACTCAAAGATGCTGGGTCAATATTTTTTCAGGGATATGACATGCTGGTTTTAATCCAGTAAGTGACAAGGACTCAGAAGGAAATTGGTTGACTCATCTCTAGGCAAAAGCTTTTGCTTTTTCCCTTTGGCAGCTTCTGCAGAATAGTTGGGAGTTCTCTTTTTAGAAAGACATGTTGTCAGAGCTAAGAAGAGAGCTCGTGATCTCATGATGACCAGGTATGTTATTAATTGTATTTGCTTCCCCTTAGACACCAAAATGATTATTAGAAAAGTCTGAACTGCTGTTGAGATTTTCAAATGGCCAGGAGTATCATCATTTGACTACCACACAAAGCAGCAACCTCTCTTGCAAATGTTAGGTGCTGCATTTAGGGAGTTACCTCCGAATTCTTCTTATCTTGGGGTGTGAATATTTCGTTGGCACAGCTGATTCTGTAATGCATCAGACATTGCTGAACACAAACCATGCTAAAACCTGCCAATATCCTTTGTTTAAGAATCATTTTTCATGGCCTGCTCCTTGGTCTTACTGCTGCTTTTAGCCTAAATTATTATAGGAAGAAGCCTAATTAAAAAAAAATTGACTGATTATTATGCAGTGTTTGGTTTTGGTTATATCAAAGATAATTTCTGAACTATGGAAAGCTAATTTTTCTTTGAGGCAAAACTGGAAAAATGAAAAAACCCCTTTGTATAAAAGTGGACAGAAAAGAGATATATATATATATTTGTATATAGATATATATACTTGATAATCTCACAGATTTTCCCAGAAGTGCACAATTTTACCCTCTGTGTGAAAACTAAATCTGCAATAGGGAAAAATCAAGTTTTTCAAGGGTCGTCTTTGGTACCCTTCTGAGCGTGTTCATAATGCGATTTTTTTCAAGGCTCTTCAGTTTACCGTGTCTGGATTCTGTGCAGAAACAAACTGTCAATTTGAAAATAACTTTTTCAGTGTCATTCTTTAACTATTTTTAAAAGGCTGCATGTATCCAGCTCTGCCAATAATGGGCAAAGAAATTGGATAGCTTATTGTGGCCATGACAGTTAAAACTTATTGATTTGGAAATCACAGAACTGCTACAGTATCAGACTATTTTATAGGAAGAAAACTTGATAAATTGTGGACTTAAAGGTCATCATTCTCTAGGCAATTTTCATGTGGTAAGGAAGAGTACAAAATGAGCCTATTCTGTCAGGTGTAGGTGGCTAAAATACAGCTTTGGATTATGAGTCTGTCAGTGCTTTGATCATGGCAACACCTTTTTCTTTTTTCTGTTAGATGATCACAGGCTATCTTAATCTTTGAGATTTGCAAAGATTACAATGCATTTACAAAGAATTACTTTATCTGGCTTCCCCAGCTGGTGTGCTTGAACAGAGCTGGTCCTGTCCTATCCAAGCGTCTGGGCATGAGACCACTGGTGAAATACTAAAATCCATCTGGGATGTCTTCAACTGGTGAAGTCCTTTTACAGGAACTGCATAAATTGTAAATTGTGCCTCTGTTGTGTTTCTGAATGTCATACCTCAAAATTTCAGTTCTTAGTGTCATCTAGTTCTTTCTGTATTATATCCTAATTTCTCTTAGAATTGGTAGAATTTCACGATTTATATATATATTGTTTCTATGTCAAGCAGATAATGGATGAGACCTAGAATAAGGGAAATGTTTCAGAAAAGAATAGTTACTTTTCTCTGGTAATAAAAGGCTATTTATGCCTCTTCTATCTTCCTGTATTTTACCTGTTTTTCTTATATATTTTAGTTCAAATTTTGTCAAATACTATTCTTACTGCTTTTAATCTGGCAAGCCTGTTTTCTTTTTTTTTCCTCTACTTAGAGACATAAATGTCCTGAATTTTGTCACCCCTGACTTCATATGCACTATAGTGATTATTTTTTTCTTCTAAGAAATCTGGAATGGGAGGAAATATTTCCTTAAAGAGAATGCATTAAGTTTTTTTGATTTTGTGTCTATAGAAGTTCCCACTTTCTTAGCTGAACAGCCTTTAACCTGGGGCAAATTTCATGACTTTGACTGCCCTGCAGGGACTAGGCACTCTATACTAGTCTGTTTGTCCTGTCATACCTCTGTGTCCTTTCTGGAGATGAAAGGAATTCTGTTGAAGATCGCTGGAATCTTCCTTTTTTGGTCTTTGTTTCCTAATCCAATTACTATCAATTACTAATGTAGTAATTGATAATTTTCATGAACTCTTGTGATGTTGCAAGTCAGCACAGAGGACAAGTGGTGGATCATTCCATCAAACCACTGACATTTTTTTTCATCTTCTCTTTCCCATCGTGTATCCCTGCTCTCAATGCACAGTCTGAATTTCCTGTTAGCTGGTTCATTGCATGCAAAACAACTGTACGCAACTGAGGACTTTGATCTCTTGTACTGGGATGTCCCCTGGTCTGCTCTGGCCTTCCTTTCTGTTACATAATCTCTGGCATGTCTTATGAAAATTTGGGTTTCTAAGTGTATTTTGAGGAGGTGAAGATCTTTTTTTCTGGAACAATGGGCATGCAAACATATCTGTCTTGCTGGCTGTGAGACTACAGCTGAAATTTTTGTTGTAGGCAGATATGGAAAATCCCAGTTTTAAAAAAGGTTTAAAAGCTAGTTCATAAAGAGTTTTTTCATGCAGTGTTTGTAATAGATGTATTTTGCTTTCATTCTGCTCATATCTCACAAGATCCAGGCACTGCAGTATCAGCAGCATGATACTTGAAATTTAATCTGTGTGCCCTGAACTCAGTAGCCTGACAGAATTAGGTAAAGTATTATCAATGTAAAATAAAATTCTGAAATAAATAAATAGTAATAAAAATAATAAAATTATAACTTTTTTGTCATTTGTTTCCTGTTTACCATAAATTAGTAACAGGGATGTGTAAACCACTTTTTGAGCAACACTTAAAGGAATTCCATTGCAACTTGTGTAGATGATGCTAACAACTTACACCAAAGGAAGTTAAATCTTGGTCTTTGTCAAAACAGACTGATCTGGGCTATCTACCCCTCCCACTGCTAAGTGTCTCAATATTAATTGAGTGTCTCATTTAATTTCAAATATCTGTGATGCGACATCTCTAGCTGTTTTCTTGTCCCTTGTCCCCAGCTGAGGATGTTTTTCAGGTAAATGGATGCCAAAAGAGCTCAGCAAGTGGAGGATCTCAAGCTGTCCTTCAGCTGTCAAAAGCTGGTATGGCCTTGCAAGAGGTGTACAATAATTGATGCTGTTGACTTCTCTCCCCTTTCTCTGTAGACAGACAGCTACCACCTGGCTTGCCTTAGGAAAAAATCCAACAAACCCAAACCCTTGAGGACATGCTGAGGCTTCAGAGCAGTGCACATGTGGCTGTTTCGCTGTCCTCCTGAACGTGACAGAGTTAACTGTCTGGTTCAATGCTGTGTCTGGATACAAGTGCTGACTCCAAGGGCAGGGAGGAACTGCTTTGCTTTCCCGCTTAACCTTCTGGCTCTCTGAGAGCCTGGCAAAGCAGCAGAAGGAGTGTCACGGCTTGTGCTGAATGTATTTCATTGCTGCCAATTTGTTTCCTTCCCTAAGCAGACCTGAAGCTTCATTTTTCTCTCTTCCACCATGTCTGCAGGAAAACCCGCTCCCCCTGAGGCATAAACACCAAGCAAGCCAGGAGAGGTAGTATTTTCTGCTGGTGCAATTATGTCTAAAAAGCTCCATGCAGCTTTTCCAGGGAAGAGAATTGTTTGTGCTTCCTTTAAAGCTACTATTTTTCAGTCTTGATTATATTTTTTTTCTATTATGTAAAGCTGTTAGAAATTGCATATAAAACTTGTCATTTTGTGAAGTGGTAGGCAAGCTATTTCCTACTGAAGTGCCTGCGAAGTGAGTGAAATAGAGTCAGACTTGATCAAATGATGCTTGAGACATACCCAAAGGGCCAATAATAGTCTCGTGGCTTTCTGCCTTCAGGCTGACACGTGTGCCGTGCCCAAGAACTCATCATTCACCACATGGGGGCAGGAGGAGCTAGGTGGGCTGTACAGCTAAAAATACTTGGCAGCAAAGAATCTGTGCAACTAAAGGATTCTGCTATGTTCCTGTAGACTGGCTGGAGAATTGTGGCAGGGAGACACCACCTGGAGGATCCTTGGTAATCACCCAGGTCCAGGTGATGGGGAGGTTTGGGCAATGTGAGGGGTACTGGGGGGAAATGGGCAGATGCCTCTAGCGTCTACATGGGTTCCTGTTTTGGTAAGCTCAACTTTCCTGATCCCCAGCTTTCTGGGTTTATTCCTGGTATTGGTCTTTGACAAATGAAAATGATGCCTTATATACTTGAAATATGTAGTCATTTTTGTTTTGCTTTAAGAGGGCCTCCTCGCTGATGGCCAAAGGCTAAAACCCTTAATGGTTTTGTTGGCTTTTCTGAGCTTTGAGAACTTCTGCTGCCAGAGCAGGTAGTAACTCATCCGTCCATTTAAAATACCTCCTGGCTATTGTATTTTAAATACAATAATTGCCCTGAAAGGCCCTTACAATGGGGTCTACATAAAGCTTCTCTAAATGTTTGGGAATTTGCTTCTAATAAACATTGCTTTAGCTGAAATGCCCTTCTTCTAGCATTTTTGAAAATGAGTGTCTGGTGAGTACTAAGTGGTGACCAAAGTAGAGGAGAGTGCTTTTTCTCAGAACAGCTCTGCAGTAAAGGAGTTAAAACTAAAGATTGTAACATTACCAATAACTCCTGTGTAGCATAAATAACTTAGTGATACTGCTTAATTAAAGCAGTACTTGGGAATGCTGTTTAATCATCACTGTTTTAGCCTGGGATGTGTAAATAAGCCAAAGAAGTTAAACAAAAGCAATCTGTGTTCCGATGCAATTTGTCATGAAAACAGCTGGGTTTATGCCAGAAGAAATGAGCAGGGTCCACAGCTAACTTGCCACGTAGCCTCCCTCCTGAGGGAGGGCTTCAGGAGGTAACAGGTTTGTATTAAACAAGAAGGTTTTCCTTTAGCAGACACCATGAGCTGTGCAGAGCTCGGTCACCCCGCTCTCCCTAGACTGCTATGGCAGCTTGAGCAGGGCACCAGGGAGGGGCCTGCTGTGTTTTAGCTGCTCTGGTGCATTTCCCTGCCATAAAAGTGATCCCTGATTTCACCCCTTTTAAAGGCTAATTCAGTGATCTGGTTTCCTTGGGCAGATCCTTGCAGAGGCCTCTCCTGAACTGGAGGATTCAGGCTAGTGCAAGTGTCTGTGCATGAGGTGATAATGCAGCAGGGAATGGAGGAGGTTTGCACTGGGAGATGGGAGAGCTCTAAAGCAAAGTCAGTCCCCCGTTTCTCCATTATTTTTTCCTAGGGCTTAACCAGTATCCCTGAACGACTGTGAATCCTGGAATTTGTGGAAGCAGAACATTGTCTTGTGCTTGTAAGAGAAGTTCATGAAAGATCAGCAAAGCCTGGCTTGTTGGTTCTGTGTCCCCATTCTCAGAGTCTGCAATATCAACACCTTTAGTCTTAGTGTCGATTCTTTCTCCTGTTCTTCCTGTTGGGAGATTGGACCAGAAACCCACTCCTCTGGTGGCTTTAAACCTTCCTGCTTCCAGATGTACTGAAGCTATGGTAAGGATCACAGAATCACAGGATGGCTGGGCTTGGAAGGGACATCTAAAGACCATCTAGTCCAAGTCCCCTGCTAAAGCAGGTTCATCTACAGCAGGTTACATAGGAACACATCCAAGTGGGTTTTGAATATCTCCAGAGGAGTCTCCACAACTTCTCTGGGTAGCTTGTTCCAGTGCTGTCACACTCCAAATAAGGAAGCTTTTCCTCATATTCAGATGAACATGAGGAATATTCATACATTTCAGTTTGTGCCTTCTTCCTGAGTATTATAACTTATTCTTGTGCTGGTATTTTCCTACGGCTGCTGAAACTCTGGTGACAGCAACTTTTTTTGTGGATACATTCCTTCCCCTCAGCCTTGTTTGTTTCTCCCTGGGCTGAGATGATTGAAAAATAGTATCTTAGCACCTTAATTTACAATCCAAAGTTCTAGTCAGGTATGTTCAGGGAGGTTTCTTTGGTAGTAGCTTCTTTATACAGTTTTTGTTATAATGAGCAAAACTTTATACCAATGTTTGAGTCATGAACTATTTCAGTCTCTGACACTCCTGTCATAATTTAGAGAAACCACGGAGGAACACTGTTATCTCTGTTTCTAATAGGTCTTCATAATATCACAAACTCTACTTTCCTCCTTGAGTCAGAATGCAAAAGTTTAAGAGCACCACTGACTTGATGTGTTAGAGGTGTCAGAAAGTCCTGACACTAACTTTGATTCTGTGTTAGAAAGAACCAGTTTATGTGACATGACTTTATATCTGTTATCTATAATGGAGCTGATGCCTCCTCCCAAAAAGAAAAATCTTAAGCATGAGGAGCACTGACAGAGCTAATGAGGTGGTGTGTAGCTGGAGTGTCAATTACCACACAGATATGCTGTGTTTTTATGGTCTTTGCCAGGTCAGATTCATGGCTTTCTGGGAAAGGTTGCAGTATTAGATCTACATTTAAAAATGCCTTAATTAAGTTTTTTACTCACACAGTTATTTTTTGTTTACTTCTATAAGAGAACAAAACAGCTTTTGTAAATGTGGTACTTCATCATTATCTTGTGACTGGGTCTACTGGCCTGACTTTATTTCACACATAAAGAACAATGTGACATATGACAATACACTTGTGTACTATTACCTGAATTTATTTTTGTTCTCTTGCATCTGAGGAATTCAGTGGTCAACTATGTCAATCTTCACTTCCCTCTTAACCATCCTGAGTCATTAAGGCATTATTTACTATTGTTTTAGTCCGTTCCCACGCTTAATGTTCTTTTAAACATTAAAAGATTATAGGGGAAGTCACTTCTGTTGTCTCAAAATCCATTCCCCCTAAAGCTGTTTTGCCTCCTTGAGTAGTTTCTTTTTGATCTAAATGCAATGATGTTCTGTTCACATCACACAGGTATTCTTGTTTCATCAGTGCCATCACAGCGACCTCATAATTTATTTGGTGTGTAGCAAGATGAAGATATGAGCGGAGGATACGTGGTATTAAAGTAGGTGTTCAATCAGAGGTAATTCTGTACTACCTTATTAATCTTATGGTCCTTGGGGAAAGAGTCACTGCCTTTCCTGTGCTGGCCCGTTTCACTTCAGTATTTGGGTTCTGCTTGTCCTCCCCCGTTTCTTACATTCATTCTCTTTGTCCTTCACTGACTGATAACTCAAAATATGCGCCAACGTAACCTAACTCTTGGCTGCTGTGAATGAGCCCATCTGCATTCCTGAGGAATATAACTAGTATGAATCTACAAAAGCTTTATAAAGGCTTTGGAAAATCATTGTATGGAAGGGTAAAACTTTTTTTTTTTAATATGTGTGTGTGTTTTCCTGATTTTGTTAGCAGAGAGGATGAAGCTTTCCTACTTTTCCTAACTCTGGAGTTAAGGAGAGGTTAACTCCCAGTTCTGTGTACAAGACTTAGAAGTTTTCTAACAAGCTTTCCTGAGATACGGAACATTTTTGTGTGTGTGTACCTACATAACAAGCTCTAATTAAGAGAATTTGCAATCTTCCTGAGCTGATTTTCTTCGAGGTGTTTCCGAAGTTTAACAGGGTGATTGTTAATGCAGCAGAATTTTGTCTTACTTTTGTAATCTTTTTTAAAAAAAGTGTTTAGATGATGAGCTGTTAGTGATTTGTTTACCTTAGATAAATTGTTTAATAATGGTATTGGTAAGTACTCTGAGCATGTTACCATCTGTCCTGCACATTTGCCTTAACAAGAGATAATTATTAGCTGTTGAATTAATGATGCAAACGTAAGGCTCTCCAAGACAATGAACTGGAGGCTGGAGGGTCCCCAGTTTGAAATCAGTATCTTTGGATGGTTGTAGTTTGTATCCAGCTCCAAGTGCACAGTGGAGCTGATGCTGGAAACAGACTGTCTCTTGATGCGTGACATTCTGTCTTACATTGGAAGTTAAGTATTGGGGCAGAGAACGGGACAAAGCAGTCTGAACACTTGTTAGAGACACAGAAGACACATCAAATCTGAGTCAGTGAATCAGCTACACAGAAAGATCTGCTCCAGCAAAGCAGACAGAGACACTTCCCAAGAACTCCATGCTCGTGATCCTGACACCCAGCTGGAGAGAGCTACCTGGTTTAAAACCATAGTTCAAATTAGGTAGATGGGGTACTTGAATGTAAGTATTTGCAACCTGAACGAGTAGTCAAACCAATATTTTGAGGCTTGGAGGTTTTTTCATTTAGACTTCAGTTCATAAATAGCTTAAATGCTTTTCAGACTTAATGGGAAGTCTCCCTAAATAGAATGGAAATTAAATCCAGCCGGGCAAACTTGATTTCTTCTTATATGGCAATATAAGTTATTCCACTTAACACCTGGATTGGCTATGGCTTTCATGCACACAGAGGAGCTGATATAATATTGTCTTGATTTTTAATGTAACAGTTTATTGCTTCTCTCTAAAATTTGTTGTAAAATAGCATCCACTTGGATAAAAGCAGTATTGAGTGGATAACTACAGAATTTATTGGATTTATTGAGATGAAGTTTGCTCATAAAATGCCTACAAGCAGGTTGTGATTTCATCAGGGTGATTTGTTCTTTAATTTATTTGACTTAATTTTCTGTTTAGAGCTGGGTTTTGTTTCTCTTTTTTATTGTTGCCGCAGTTATGTAATTAACTGATGCAATTGGTTTGATCTAGGTGAGCTGCTGTAATTACATAAGTCAAAATCTATCACTTTCTGTATCTTGACTGGAGGAAAACAGCTTTGTTATTAGGAGAAAAAGTGGAGGCCATGGGATAGGGAGAAGGATTTCATGCTTGGGAAACAACAGTAAATGAACAGCATCAGGAAAGTTTTCTTGACCTAAATGGTATCTAAAATGTCAATCCCATACTCAAGAACCTATTTTTCTGTCTGTTCTGAGTTCAGGTGTGAAATGAAATCGTCTTTTGCAAATTACTTATATTGCAGCAGTTTCTTCCTGTCCCGGTGGGGCTGTTGCCCTTTTTGCTTGGCGTTGTGCACACTGACAGCATCTCCCTTGTTTGCCTGGAATAGGGCCCCTCACCCCTTCCTTACGTGCTGTATGAGCTGCAGAGCCTTGGTGGTTTAGAAGTTGAGCACTGTTATTTGTAATTAGAACTTGGGCATGTGCAGTGGGCTGTTTAGCCATAAAAAAAATTGTGGTCATGTTCAAGACAGTAATTTACTTCTCAGACTCTTTCTTTAGGTGTGTGGAGCACTACAGAGGATGAATTACCAGCAGTCATGGGCAGTGACAAATGTTAATTTGTTTAATTAGCTAGGTGGGGGACAGATCTCAGTGTTAGGAGGGAAAAAGACCCATTCAGATAATTTTTGGTTACTGCACACTTTTCCCTGTGAGTAGCTGTCTGGCTCTTTGTGGAAAACACATCAGTTCTGCATTTGTGGTCACAAGATTGCAATAATCCATAAATAGAAATCCTTACTGTGCTTTATTGCACAGGTCTTTCACCTTTTACATTACAAAACGCAGCTTCTCCTTTATTTTGTGGTACTTCACTGAGATTTGGGTCCTAACAGATGGACTTGGATGCTGAGCTCCTGAGTTTTATAGTGAGTCTTCATGAACTGAGCAAAGCCAACAGAGAGAATCACAGAATGGTTTGGGTTGGAAGGGACCTCTGAAGATCATCTGGTTCAAGCTCCCTGCCATGGGTAGCAGGGACACTTTCCACTAGACTCAGTTACTCAAAACTCTACGAAAACTTCCAGTTATGGGGGGATCCACAACTTCTCTGGGAAACATCCCACTTGGGTGCCGCACTAGCCAATAAATCCTCTTTAACCACGCCTCCCCCCTTCCCATTCTTGATATAGTACATAGATATCACTCCCTTAGTACATGGAAAAACCCTTTAAAATATCTGTAAAATATCCACAAATATCCACAAAAAGTCCGTAAAGTCGCCCTGGACTTTTGATTTCAGAATTTCTGTGATATTTAGTGACCTGAATTGTACGAAGAGGAGCATAAGGCTTTTGCCAGGGCTCTGCAGGCTTTGCTGCATCTAGCTTATCCCATCTTTCTGGGGGTATATCTGCATGAACTGATATGATGTATGATTTGGAAAGGGAGTAAGCTCTGGCTGGTCAAGGCGATGGGTGTCTGCAGCGTGCTGAATCCTTCGCTTCTCTGAAAGGGCTGTTGCAGCAGAGCTCTGGTTCGGCTGCAGGTAGATTAACATCTATGGAAACAGCAGGTGTTTTTCACTGGCTGAAGAACAACTGTTTAAAACAAGGCAGGTAATTGCATGTTAGAGCTAAGGTCAAAAGGAGAATTGAATCCTCTGCACAGCTCTTTAGTGGTAGCTTCGTTTGCATCTGTACAATGAGCTGGGTAATCTGCTTTATACTGCGAGATGGTTTGGTTGGGTTTTTTTTTTTAAGGCTGAAATCATGTTCTGTGTGAATGTCTCTCCTATGATATAGAAAATCACAAATAACAAAGGTGAAATGAATGACTTTCCATGGAGTCTAAGCATTATAATTATTGTTTAATCTCCAAAATTCATCCCTGGTTTTCTGTTCTAGAAAGGAAAGTTCTGGTTCTTCGGTTTATTCAACCACCTATTAAAATGAGATGTTTGTAATAAAAAAATTTCCAAATTCCAAAGTTCCCTATATCTCTTCACAGAATTATTTTTCCTTATGCTCTGTATGACAAGGAGTCCATTGTTGCAGACCAATATTTATTCCATCCTATTTGTTATTTACTGAGTTTCCAGTGCTTTTGAAACCAATAATTTCTGTTTTGGGGTTTTTCTGATCACCTGCTATTACAAATGAGCATTCTAAAGTTTAAATATTGTTCTCTGAAAGCTGGAAGTGCTCTGGAAATGCTAGCTGGCAGAGGTCTACTGAAACACTGCCACTTTGTTACTCATTTTGAAATACAGAGGAAAAACATGCTGGCACATTGTATTTTACCTTATCAGGTCTCAAATATTCTGTTTAGTTGAATGACAGAGTAAGAATAAAAAGTATTTTATTTTTTCTTAATTCTACTGAAAATGCAGAACAGTGATTAATGAACCACCTGAAAGTTCGGAATAATAGGTTTATGCAAAGAAGTTAGTTTGGGATTTTTTGTTGCTTGTTAAATGGTAGTAAAAAGGAGAGAAAAACCACAAAAGAATTATTAATTGGAAATTTTAACCATATATTCACCATATACATTTTGAAAGGTAAGTTATGATCTAAATTTCAGAGTGAAGAAAGCAAGCATGTGAAGACTACCATGGACTTCAAGCTAAAGAATCTTTTTATGTTTTATCATTCTTTAAAAAAACATTTTGCACCAAAATGCAATTTTCTCTGATTGATGCCGCACTTTGCCAATGTGATTTATAGCTTATTTAACACCAGAGCAATGGTTATCACTGCTGTGTTGTGTCTTAATTTCTGTCTTCAAACTCCTCTTCAAAATGCAGTTCCCCAAAACAGGTCTCTAATGTTCCCTTAACAGTTTATCTGTTCCAAATACCTGAGAGAAGATATTCTTGTTTCTAGCTGTCACTGCTCTGTATGAAAGGCTCATGTGTTCTTGTTATATGTACATATATATGTGTGTGTGTATATATGTGGAGAGAGAGAGTCAGATGTAATTTGGCACTGCACAAAAGACCATGGAGACTGAAGTAAACAAAATAATTTTGTTGGTATAAAACCGATTAAATGAGACATGAGCATAAAGAGTGTAACAATGAAGGCATAGCAAAAATCCAGGAATACAGAAGAGCTCCTAAAGGGTAGAGACAAGATACCGCAGGAAGCTGCAACCATTTTATGCTGTTGTGACAGAAATGTCTGGGAGATGCTCTATTTACAATATGAGCTTTTCCTGTGCAAGTGTAGGAAGGAGTGGCTGGTGGCGTGGCAGGGCTTTAGACCTTGAGCCCTGGCCAAGGACAAGCCTGCTGGGAACAGGTGGATGTGGGCTTGGTGACTGAACTGACAAATGAAGGTGCCAAAAGCATTTGCAGAGCACATCCCCACCTGCTTGTGGAGCAGCCCTTCAAAGTGGAACAGGAGGCTGTGATCCTCCAGGAGATGCACCTGACACAGCTGTGTGTGCACAGGGCTGGTGTTAGACGTAGAATGTGCATGAATCTGCAATGTATCATTTCATGCCACATCAACAATTCCTGACTCTTTTTTGCTTCTGCACCTAAGCCCGTGTGTGCTGGAAGCTGTGCTTGTTGCCTGTGTGTTTGGAGGGAGGCAGTGGCAAAGGAGTGCTGGAGGGGAGTGGGTGAGTGTTTTCTCCCAGCTGAAGCAGAGCAGATTCCAGGTGCCAGGCAGCAGCACACGTGTTCCAGCTCTGTGCTGCCTGTGCCTGCCTCTCACTGTGGGTCAGTGTCCCTGAGGGGATAAAACCAGGTTCCCTTAGAGCATGTGCAGGCATTGGCTCTTCTCTGCCTGGAGGCTGAACCCCAGGGTTCCCAGAGCGCTATGAGGAGCAGGAGCAGAAGAAACTGGTATCACAGACGGCATGACAATCCAGACTCATGTTTTTGCAAATTTACAGAGGCATCATTTCTCATTTCCTTGTTTTACATGGTCTCGAAATTGTGTGAAACTGAAAGAGTGAAAAGCGTGTCGTCTCTTTCATAAGCTCAGGTTGGAAGAAACGTTCATGTGATCCGAACAATAGTACTTCAAAGGAGAGGTTTAACAAATGCCTACTGGGCTGCTCTCCATGGATGCAGGAGGAGAGGGCATAACGAGATTTGTGGGCTTTTTAAATGATGAAAAATGTGTTTGCAATTGAGCAGCTGCCAATTATTTAAAAGATGAAAAGTAGGCATATTAATAAAATTGAAACTTGAAAAAAAGACAACAGAGGAATTGAGATTTAAAGAGATTTTGGCTTTCTCTGTTAAATAATATATTGCTGGTTGGTTGGGCTTTGTAAGGTGACGTAGGTACAGTGACAACAGGATCATGATTCTTTTGTTTAATAAGTGGATGCAAGCAAAGCTTCTTCAGGTCTTTTTTGTGGATAACAGCACTAAAATTATGTGCATGATGAATTGAACCTAAAAGCGCAGCAATTTTTTTGGCCAATTTAGTTACAGGTGGTTGGGAATAATTTAAAACCCCTATCCCTATGGCACTTACAGCTGATAAGCATGGTGTTAAATTTACATGGACAAATCCTCAGGGACTGTAAGCCATCAGATTTAGATAATAGCTTTATAAGCATGCACTGTGCAGGGTACAACGACCAGTGAGCTTGTGAAACCAAATCAGTGAAAATGCAAGTGTTTCAAAGGAAGCTTTCTGATTATCTGTTCATCTTAGACCTGTTTTTAAAATGAGGAAAGAAATGTCATCACTGAGCTTTTTTTTTTTGAGTCTGGTTTTGTGAAGCACAGTGGGGATTTAGGAAACCAGCTCTCATGGTCTCTCATGTCTGGCACAGAACAAAGCTGGAATTAATAAAATGAATTGTATGGGAAATCTTCTGGTGGCATTGCTGGATTGTACCTCTCCTTGTAATGGTTCTTCTGTCACATAAAAATATGCATGTGTACAGTTTGCAGGAAGAATATTGTGGTTATAAATATTTAGTTGGGTTATGGTGAAGAGAGTGCTCTGTTCCTAGTGCTACTTTGAGGAATAAGGAGGTCCATTAGGAAGCCACCAGCCAACCTCACCATGTTTGTAGGAGGCCAGAAGGTAAAACTAATCCTTGTGCAGAAGGTTGACATATGGATCTCAGTGGTATTAACAGCCATGGGAGAAAGAGAACAGCAATAAACTAGTTTGGCAGAGATCCTTTGCTTTCCTGGCAGGACTCGAGGGAAATACACACCTTCATGCTAGATAACAGGCTGAACACTTGAGTCTGTTGGAAAGCCAAATCAACAAATATTTGTAACCCACTGCCAAAGCACTGAATAGCTCTGTGGATATTTTGAGCCTGTTCTTCAGACAAATAGCTCTGGGAAGATGACTGTGCTACAAATGACTTGGGACATTATTTATCTAGGGCCTCCTGGCAGGACTTGGAAAATCATGTTGTGAGAGTAGTCATCTGTTTTTTTTTTTTTGCTGGGAAGTAAATCTTTTCATCAGTGAACTTTGATCTGTTGTAGGATGAGCCTGCTTGGATAAGTTATGGTGTCGTAAGTGAAATGTGTTTTTATGGCTCCTTTAGTGACTTGTTTTGTTCCCATCGTGCTGGGATACCTTTCCAGCACATTGCTGGCTGGCTGCAGGAGCAGTGCAGAGTGGAAGAGCACGGGACTGTGAAGGCTGCTCTTGATGAGCCTTATAGTCCACTTGGAAGACCAGGGCAGCCAGGGAAGAGGGGAAGAGCAGGGTAAACTTGGTAATTTCCTTGAGTGCTTTGCCAGTATCCCATAAAGTTCAGGAACTTCTAGAGGGAGTTTATTTCTGTTTGCGACAAAATCTGTCTGTAATAATCTTCAGGTTTAATTGGTTTTGCATGAATTTGTCCAGAGCCCTTTTGAACCCAAGTCTTCATAATAACAAAGTTCTGTGATGAAGTCCTGCAGTATAACCACCTCGGTGAAGAAACTGTTTTGTTTCCTCCCCACCCCTGGACGTTCAGTCCTCCTGGAGCCAGTTCTATGTTAGTTTGTGGGAGAGACACTGGCAGGTAGCCTCCACACAGCCCAGTAAAGCATGACATGGAGACGAAAGTATTCCTGGGAGCGAGAAACTCTATAGGCATTCAAATTCATTTTCTAGAGGTCTGTTTTCCCTGTTTACCTTCAGCCTGTTAGGATTTAGTCGGAAAACAATTGCACACTTACTCTTGCTGCCCTTTTGTGCGAATAAATGCAGCAACTCAAATATATTTTTTGTGTCTCTTTCCAGCTATGAAAGGTCTTGAGAGAAAGTAGGAATTCAAATTGGCTGAGTTTTGTATATTGAAGTTTCCTTTATCAAGGAGAGCTTTCTTGGACCCTTCAACAAAAGGTGGTCTTGAACTCTCTGTCCTCCTAGAGAACAGGATAACAAAACATCAGTCCAAGGATAAGCTGGATTCTTGGTGTCATTTTCTTCATACACTGTGTTGTTGCTCCTGGATTTTCCAAAATACATTTTCAGAAGGGTCTTGGGCTGAATAATGTGACTTCCATGCATAATTCGCAGTATACTTGCCCATATTTCATTAATATTTTTCCTGAAGCTCATTTTTAGCTGCAAATATCTACAAACATAAAGACAGCAACACTGGCTCCTGTAAAAGTGAAATCCAGTACAGTAACGATAAAATTTACCTCTACACAAGTAATATTTTGAAGGGGTTTTAAATTGATTTTTAAAATATTTAGCCTGAGTGCCAATATCTGTGACAGAATATTTAAATAATGCAGTAACAGAAAAAGAGGAGCAATGTCCACAAAAAGAGCAGTTGCCCAGCTGGAGAGATAAAACCAGTATTATGCCACTAAACCTAGGAAAAAGAAAAAGGACACTTAAATATTTATCTCAAAAGGTGAGATAAAAGGATGGCTTTCAGTACAAAAACTGGTAATTTTTTGGTTTTGTTTCTAGAGCTTCTTTTTTAATTGAAGAGGCTTCAGTTCAGTTACTTCTAGTGGCAGACCAGAAGTTCTAAAAAGGACTCTTCTGAGCCTGCCTGAGACCTGGAGCTGTCTGAACTCATCCCAAAATTGGTGGCACCAAAGATACAGGAACAGCCACCCAAAGAACTGGTGAATCCAGTGTTGGCACGTTCCCCCATGCTTCATGCAGGATTCCTTGAGGCATCTCAGGTGGCAGCAGGTGCTGACATTTGGGTGACTGAATCAAGCTGTAAATCCGTGCATGGGAGATGCTTGGTAACAACAGTAAAGGAAGCCATGGGACCTGTGAGAACAGCAGATAGTCAGGCTGAAGTGAAAGTGGTCTGCCTTGAGGATCTTGCTATGTCTAAATGAGTGAACTGGAGTGTAATCCTTAATCAGGACAGGAGCCAGGGGATGGGGATGGTGTAACAAAGCTGGGTGTCTTCTGGTGTCTTCAGATACTCTCCTCATGAGGGGTCTGTTCTTTCTACATAATTTCTGATTCTGCTCTGTGACACTGTTGCAGGAAAATGCGTAATAGAAGTGAGAAGGATTTAATTCAGTGAAATAATCCATTGATGTAGTGGAAGTTTTCCTGCTTGGCTTTGAACCAAGATGCTTATGAAATGCTGGTCTGAAGCTGGGAGTGATCACAAGTTTGTGATGTCAGACTGTGTAGAAGAAATCTTCCTGGTTTCAGCTTATTCTACACTTGAAAGGAACTTACAGCTATTTTTTTTTTTTTTCTGTTACAATCTTTTAGTACCTTTTTCATCTATGCAAACAATTTTGTGAACTTTGAGATAGTCCTCTGTGCATTAAAATGCATTTGCTGCCGAAATGTTAAATCAAACAGCAGCTTGAATATTTTTAAAGGTCAGAGTTACTGAAGCAAAATACACACTGCATACACCTTTTTAAACTGTTTTTTTCTTTTCTTTCTTTTTTTTTTTTTTTTTTTAATTTAAATGGAATCTTGCAGTGTATACACAATGTTATCATTAAAATGTGTAGGGGGAAATCAAACTTTTTCCTGCAGGTATTAGCAAGCATGATGGTGTTTGCATCTTCTATTTACAATTCATAGATGATTAAGAAGAACACCAGAAAAATGGTAATGATATTTTCTTAGGAAGAGCCCAAGACAATTAATAACTCATTTTTTCAGTATTTTCGCTGTCACTTTGAGTCTCCAGGAGCATGCCTGGGTCAAGTGCTTCAGTGGCTTAAATGAAAGATGAGGTCTGGGGAGTACAATTCTGCAACCAGGACTGAATGACGCAGCAGATGCTGCAGCTGAGGGATTGCAGCTCATGAGGCTTGAAAGAAATGCTCTGGCTGCTAGAGTAATAAGGCATATTAAACATATCATGTTAGACAAGGAGGAATGTTCTGCAGACATGCTTTATTATCTCGGAATTGGACTTTGATGAAGTCCACGTGAGTCCTTTCCAACTCAGGATATTCTATGATATTCTATGATATTATATTAGGATGATTGTGTTTTCAGTTATATGTGGTTGTCTGCCTATAGATATTGTGTTAAATCCAGCCTTAAGGATTCTCTTCTGGTTGCAGGTGTAAATGTTTGGAATGTTTACAATAGTCCTAAGTAACAGCAAGCTATAGAATTGCGTGGAATTTGACATTGGTGCTTTTGGACATACCGTGTTCTTGTGCATTCAGGACAGAGAACTGCACACTCAAAAGTAAAAACTGGTTTGGTAGTAACATCAGAGATGTAAATGTCCTACGTATTGCTGCTCCAGGTTACAGATACAAAGTCGTAGAGGGGATCAGAGAATTTAAAAGCTTTAGCTTGGGGTCAGGTCTTGGCTGCTTAGACAGGCATTCAGCCTTTCAGCACAGAGGCACCGATGGCTGCTTCTCCCTGCTGGAGTCCAAGTGTCCTTAGAGTTTTGGTTCCTGGGTTGACCATGGTCACATAAGAAACAGGGAGGGTTCTTTATTCTATTCAATGACTGTTGTCTCCTACTTCATGGTAGAATGTGCACATTATATCACATGGAATTTTTTTTTCCTCTTTTACCTTATTTGCTAACATAAGACAGAGGTGATGGTGTAATTATTTCTGTCAAGGTAGTTATTTTAAAACCGAATTTCATAAAAAGCACTTATTAAATTTTTCAACTGCAGTGGATGAAATTAAAAATCTAATCTTTTCTGCACTCAGGAGGGAGAGGATTATTCTAATTTGCATAAGTTTACATTACAATGACAACAACAAAAAAGGACAAAAATTGCAATTGGATGTAGATTAATATTAAAAAAGCATTATTTTTTTTCTCAAAAGGATGATCTCACCCTACCATGGTATAGGATCATTCATTCTCAGCATTGCTCCAGTTTAGCAGAAACTGTCTGTCAGAGTTGACTCCTGCAAAGTGCTGAATGTCTGGTGAATTTCTTTCTCTTCTTTACTTCCATTCCAAGGAGCCAGCACCTGATGGACCTTGATCAAATCGTTTTTAATTAAGGGCTTGTATCTCTGTTCCCCAAGTCATTTAGTCATTTGGCTCCTTTTCTATTGGTTATCTTTACTTGAAGTAGACACTATGTTTATGCAATATAAAAGAGCAAATGCGTGACCCATACCTAAAAAAAAGATGCATGTTTTTATATTAGCCCCTGACTGTGTAATCCCATAAGTCTTTTTCTGAGTTAGTATTACTTTCTGTGTCTATGTCATTAACATTCTTATGCTCTGGATCAAAATAATAAAAAAAAAGCCCCACCTGCAAGCCACACACAGGTGGTACCATAAACAACTGAGTTATAATTAATTAATGTGACAGACTACCATCTAGACAGGGCCCAAGTCTGTAATTAGAAGTTCTGCAGTGTAAGGATCTGTTGACAGCAGAACATCAATATGCACATGGCTGTACATGCAGGGTGTTTCAGTAATTGAGGAAAAAGGGTGCGAAAGTCATCTGTGAGGATGCTGGTGGAGGCAGTCAGGAGGAAAAATACCATTTGTTTCTGCAGCTGTGAGGTTGCTCATTCATCAGCACATTTTCGTTCTCTGAAAACACAGAAACGATGCTTTCAAATCCAAGTGCCTCTTTGACTCTTAAACAGAGTGTTCTGCACAATCTGATGCTATGGATGATGTATGGATATATAAAGACTGATGTGATTCGCATGTTTTGGATGTGACTGTGAATGGCAGGACCAGTTAACAGAAATGAGCTGCATGTGTTTTTAAGCAGAAAGCTGAAACACTGGGAAAGCTTTTTAAAAATCCTCATATGATTCACATGCAAAATTCTTTCTGAATTTTATTGAAATTTTAATGATTTAAAATAATTTCACTGAAAGAGGAATACTGTACAGCAGACTTAGAAACAAAAATCATTTGTCACCATGCTAAAATTCATTAACTTGATGGATTGCTACAATCTGGACAACATCAAATTATTGTAATTAGCATTTCTGTGATGTAAGCAGACAGGAAAAGCTGAGCCTCTGTTTTGCCAATTTTTCTGCACTTCTATTAATTTCTCCTGGTGGCTGAGACCCTCCAGCTCCTGTGAATGTCTGCTGTAGCT
>VZRN01005851.1:1969324-2044745 GCA_013397935.1 Dasyornis broadbenti | reverse complement strand
AAAAAAAAAAAAAAAAAAAAAAAAAAAAAATCAAAGCCCCTTCTACTTATTTATTATCCATGAGTAAATGGCTTCTGATTTGAGTGTCATGAGGGAACAAAGTCTAGCAGGCTCAAGAAAATGGCACAGTAAACTAACATCTAGCTGTGATCAGTGATTTTCTCTTGTAGCTGATGACCCTTTCTTTTTCCCCTCTGTGAAAAGACTAAATCAGAAAAGGATAACAGGGAATTCAGAGGCTATTTGCAATACTTCTTTCCACCTTTTTCTTCTTCTTGTTCATGACTTCTACATCCTGAATAGTTTTTTAAAGGTGCCTTCAGTTCTTTGCCTTCTGAATCATGTAGGCACCAGTGAAAGAATGCAAGAATCAGTTACAAACTCTAAGGTGTGATGTGGGAAAAGGCTTTTAAAATGGTTGCTGTTTCAGAGCAGTAAGGGAAATATAATTTTAAATTTCTTAGGTATTTTATAGATTCATAAAACTTCTTGAAAACTATGCCTAAAATTTAGTTTTCCACAATACATTTTTGTTACACCTGAATAATTGAAACAGATGAATATAATACAAAGTCATCTGTGTTAAAATGCTGTACTACATGCCTCATATATTTATAATAAAACACAATAAATATTGTTTTTTAAAATGGGATTGTTTTATCAAGGCTTAACATTTTGCCTGCAATTTTCTTTGGCCCAGGGTAGGCTCTGGGCAGCCATTTCAAGCAGAGGAGCCATGTACGACTTTTCAGGTTATTTTCTATGGAGTTTCCAACAAACAGGAGCCTGCTGCAAAATCCTCTGGGGAAGGGTGGCACGACCTTATTGTTTTAAGTCTTCCCTCTATTTTATCACGTAATGTTCACCTACTATAACATCTCTGCTCTACTGGCTCAGAGCAAAGACACCAAGTTAATGTTATTGCAACTTTTGGGGGCTTGCTGGGGGCCAGGTGGATTAGCTGTGTGGGGAGAAAAAAATTGCAGAGACATTTTCCATGGCTTCACAAAGAACATGCACATTTAGCCTGCAATCCTAATGGTGCAAATGGCAAGCATTTACCTTGCTCACATTTCCAAGCCTGTTTACAGCTAGGATGCTGCCTCAGAGCAGCTGCCTTGTGGTTTCCACCTGATACCATCCTGACATTAGGTGTTTTTTTTTCTTTTTTGAACATTCTCCAGCTTTTCCAGCCTGAGAAGTGTGCAGCCTACCAATCAGGCTTTGGTATCGAGAGGGCAGCATGGAAAACTTGATTGCTTGCTCTCTATCGTCCACCTTCATCCTTTTCCTCAGAAATTTCTATTTTTGATGGAATGACACCTTTTATTTGACCTCATATGAAGTGTTTTGTTTTGCAGGCCTTGCTCTGTGTGCTAGTTCTTGACTTCCACTTCTGTGGTACTGAATTCTTCACCAAACAGACATAACAAAAAGTCAAAATATTTTTCTCAGAGTATGCAGTTGTGTTCTGAGATGTCCAGAACTTGGAGAAGTGTTGTGTGTGAACTGTTTTTCTGCACTGTTAAAACTTGTCCTGAAGGGACTGTGCTTAAGAAATGTGTCATGGCCAAGAAAAAACTCACAGATGTGAGTGATCCAGTTGGTAGGAGCCAAGCATTGGAGTACAAGTGTTTAACTAAGAAGCTCCCAGGGTCATCTTGTTTCTGAAAAACAAACATAGTGCTGGTACTGACATGACTTGATCCCACTTCTGGCCCTGATAGCTCAGTTGCTTGAAACCTCTAAGTTTTCTTTACTGTGAAATCAAAAATGTTTACTGGGAGCATCATGAATTGACATCCTCCTGCATTTCTCAGTTTGTTCTTTCTTCAGAAAGTTGATCAAACATCAATTTGACTACACAAGTAAAGCAATCACTGTGGTATTGAAAATAAACTTTTCATTTATCTTTAAGTTTGAAACTGGAAAACAGATGAGCATAGAACAAATTTATCTTTTGCAAAGCTAAAACATTGGCAACTTGCCAAAGGAGTAACAAAATATAATTATTTTTTGAGAGGAAAAGAAATCTAATTTCTTCATTTCAGTGGGTAACTCTTCCCTGCATCCTTGGATTGTTCAGTTTCATTTTTCATCTATTTCAGCCACACTGTTTGTTGCTAAAAACATATTTTTGTCTGAGGAATTACTCTTAAACAGCTTGTGGACCTACTAGTGAGCATAAAAATCATGTTGGGAGAATTCTCCTTTTTCAATAGTGTTCAAGGTGTTTTTCTGTGGCACAAAGGCTGTTCAGATTTTCAAGTTTAAGAACAAGGGCCAGCAATCTTCTGCCAAAATATTTGCAGTCTATTTCAGTCTCAATTGCATCAGGAGTTGGTAGTTAAGCATGGTTTTCTGCTCAGGCCCTTTTAGTCAGAATTTTAGAGTAGGGATATTCTTATAGCCTGAGGGTATTTCCAGTCCAGACAACTTAAAAAAATTCCTGTGAAAAGACTGCAAAACTTCAGAAAAACCAGACCCAACCTATCAGAGCATAGGACAGCAGCTGGGTTATAGACTAGGGAAATTAGGTAGCTCTTCTACTTCCAGAAAACTGAGCAATAATGGTTTTGGGTACCCTTTTTCCATGTCCTTCTTGATGATAGTTGGGAAACAGAAACTTTGCCAGATGTGCTAGGCCTGACTAGCACGACTATAGGATGCATGACTATAGGATTTTTTTTGCAAGTCATTGTCTGGTTGCTATGGAAAGATGTGACTGCATGGCAATGGTCTGCAATAGTTCTTCAATAACCTTTGATAAATTGACTTTCTTCCATGAATTTGAACAAAGGGGCCGTAAGTGTTTCAAAGTGGTGAGGTAGCATGGCCTGGGGGCCTCAGTACTGATTGCTTCGAGCACTTCCATTTCATACCTGTGGGGTTTGTCTCCCACTGGAGCAATGGCTTTCCTGGGCAGGCAAGCCCTCATTCCCTGCCACAGAGATGGCTGAGCTGAGCATCTTTAGGGGGTCTGGACTCATCTCACTGATGAGATCTGGGAGTAGAAACAGAAGGGAGCTGCTTCTGCATGGGTATTAAATTTTGTGAGTCTTTCATCTGTCTTTGAAAAGTGTTTTCTGTACTGGGTACCTCGGTCTGTGCCTGCAAACTTTACCCCTTCCCAGTCTTCCCTGTTTCCCGAGACTGTGACATAACACTGAAAATACCCAGCAATTTCTCTCTTCTAGGCCTGCTGTGGGAACTCTTCCATCTTTTCATCTTATTGGATTTTTTTTATTTTTTGAGGGTGAAAAATGCTTGTGTTTAACTTCAAGTGGGCGAGACTTTGTACTTTCTGTCTGTTCATTGTCAGAAGTATTTCTGCCATACCTTGTGACTGCTGTGTCTTATCCTATTGGATATGATGGTGTTGTGTATTGCCTGGAGCTCTTCTATCTAGGCCATCATCAGCACCATTATAATCCCTTTCTTTTGTAACTATTTTATTGTTGTTGAAAAACGGAGATGTGGGACAGTGGCTGAAAAGCCAGTTGCATTCAGATCTCCTGAGGAGTGTCTGACTTCAATTTTGTGGCTTAAAAAGAAAATCATTGCAATCTTGTAGCAAACTGAGCTTCCCTCAATTGCACTGTGATCATCTTAACGCAGAAGCATAGTCCGTGTTCTTGGTACAGTCACAAACTCCTTTACAAGGGCCAGAAAGCAGAAGATAGTTTGTTTTTAAAGTCTTTGAGCCATGCAGGACAACGAGGCAACTGATGATTAAATTTCTGGTTTTTTGCTCTCAGATCTCTGTCCCCACAACAACAACAAAAACCCCCACTTGTTCCTCTAAAATGAGTCTGGAATAAAAGATGGAAATGATCTTTCATGTCAAAATTGTGAAGGGGCTTTGAAAGCATGCATTAAAGTCCCTGTTGTGTCTCTGACTTACCAGTCTGTAAAGGCAGCTCTCCAGTCTTCTACACCGAAGTCTTAAAAAAGTAAATTATAAAGCCCTCCTTCCCTGCTCCAAAAAAGTGCTCTAATGCACTGAGGGAGTCAGTCCTAAAGTTTCATCAGTACACCATTGATCCTGACATGACTGCTGTTTAATGTTAACAAAAGGTTACTAAGGTTTTAATTTTTAGAGGAAATTGAACTTGTCAAAATCTTTTGAAATTTTTTTCTTCCTGCTTTGGTCAGAAAATGTCTTTCAAAGGGCTTATGCCTCTGTCTCCATATAGTAGAACAGTGTGGGTAAAACTTGCCTCTAAAGGCCTCTAAAGTTCAGCCTGGGAATCATGGTCAGATTCAGAAGAAAATTTACTTACCCCAGAATAACCAATAAGACAAGGAGTTAGTGCATTTGCAGTACTGGCAGCCAGTGCCTTGGGCTTTTGGGGCAGAAGAGATGGCTGGGTGTGGGTATTATTTCAATAAGAATATTTTGTTTTCAACTTGCTATGCTGATGGAGGCAATGCTGGTTAGATCCTGTTTTGGACTGGATGGTCACCTTCTTCTCCTTCTTCTTCTCATTTATTTCAATCCCTAAACCACTCTTATCTTGGCCCATGGCTTCTACCTCTTTTCCAATTCTCCTCCCCATCCCACCGGGGGTGGGGTGGCAAGTGAACGAGCAGTAGCACGGTATTCAGCTGCCGGCTGGGGTTAAACCACGACAATTACTTTCAGAGAGACAATGCTGCCTCCATGACAACACCAGCACTTACAGTCTCAGAGGAGCTGAGTGCACCAACCTGAGAAGGCAGCGGTGGCACTGCAGGAGGACAATACACCCAGGCAGGTGGCGTGTCCATCCCCACAGCTGCAAAGTGACATGTGCCAGCAGCTGGCACACCTTGCAAAGGTCAGGGCTTGCTGCAGGTGCATTTTTGCTGTTTGTGTGCCAGTTGCAAGCTTAGAAATAAGAGTCTCAGATCTCACAGAGCTGCCCCAAGTCATTTAGTGTCTTGGTGTGAATGAAACCCTCTCCATTTCGGCAAAATTCTCTCTGCTTATTTCCTCAGTCTACAGCTTCACATTCAAGTGTCTCAGATGTTTCACTGCCTAATCTATTTTCTTTTCTCCCCAGTGGTAAACAATTGTCAGGCAGATGCTGGGATGGTGCTGGTTATTTGCACACACTGATGGGTGATCACAAGGGAGAAGCTTTTTCCATGGAATGTGAATGGTGTCTGTGGCTGTGCTCTCATGGAAGAAAGGCTGGAGGGAAGTGCAGCAGGAATGCAGCTCAGAAATGAAGCATTGAACTCTCCTCTAATACTGAGCAGACACTTTCTATACTGTGAGGTTGTTTTCTTTGCTGAACTGAGAGTAGTCAATGCATAGCTCAAAGCGTTGAAACATATTGCTGGATTGGTGCAAAAGCTGTCCCTGATTTCTGCTTGCTTTTTCCTTTCAGTTTGTCTTGCATGCCAGGGCTGTAAAGACCTGCTGGTTAAGCCTGTCATGTTCAATTTTTTAAAATGGGTTGACTGTTTTTCTTTGTTTGAAGAAAGATGACAGAAAACCCATGTAAAGAACGAGGTTTTCATAAAGCCAGAATTGAACAGTGTTTGGAATACACAGAATGCCATATCGAAATACAAGGGACAATGGCTACTGACTGAAAGAGGGTGGTGCAGATAAGATATGAAGCACTATGAGGGCGGTAAGACAGTGGAACAGGTTTCCCAGAGAAACTGTGGTTACCCCATTCCTGGAAGTGTTCAAGGCCAGATTGGTTGGGGCTTTGAGTAATCTGGTCTAGTGGAAGGTGTCCCTGCCCATGGCTGGTGGGGTGGACCTGGACAATCATTAAGGTTCCTTCAAAGCCAAAGCATTCTGTGGTTCTTTGAAATGCTGCAAGCCCATCTAAAATTTTCTGTTGGTCGTCTATCCCTCTCTTATCACACACAATCAAAACTTCATAGAACAAATGTTGCTAAAACAGTGTCCTTAGAAAACTTTGCTGTTTACATGAGCACATTTTTAAAGACATACTTCGGATAGTAATGAGAGGTTACAGTGTGTCTCAGAACACAGACTAATTCTATTTTAATTATAGGAGGCAGTTCTTCATTACTGAGTGCTCAGTAAGAGAAGGGTGAAAGAAATTTCACACTGTTATAATTAAAGGGAATATAAAATTTAAAAACACCTACATAATGAGAAGTTTGATTTAATAACAAGGGAAATAATTTGTTTATTAAAAAACTGAAAAGAGTGAAGTACCAGAAATGAAACAATGGTGTTCTGTAAAGAATCAGCATGTGAGGAGGCAATATGAATGGGTTTCCCTGTGTTTTTGATGTTCCTGTTAATCCTGCTTTTCCTTTTGCTGTATTCACTATATTACTTGCACTTTGTGATCGAAAGGATCTGCACTTGAATTACTTCAGCAGCCAAGTCATAAGTTACACTTAAGCTCCTGTGCAGCAGGGGACAACTTGAAGAAATTATGTCAAGTTTCTGTTCATTGCCCTTGGAATGTAACAGGAATGGTTTATGTAAATATTGCTTTTAGTCAGTTGAAACATTGCTTTTACTAATGTATTTTCCTGTTTTCTTCAGATAAAACATTGGCTGCTCACGTTCAAAGTGCACCACTCAGTCTGAATATCCTACTTTTATAAAAAAAAAAAAAATAGTCCTTCAGATCACAAAGTACAAATTATTGTTGAAGTACTTCTTAAACTGGGTTGTTTTTCACTGTTTTGATTAGATCTTATCCTCCTTCAGATTTTAGTAAAAGTTTTTCCATCACTTGTAAGAATAGCACTGACCTAGATAATGGTTCTGAACTTTGATTGGTATCATTGCACATAGATGTACAGGGATATTGAAGGACCAAATAATTTTTTTTTAAACTTTAAGCAAGTGAGTAGAACTTCTGGCAAGAAAAATGATATTGCTCTCTCTTCCAAGTTGTTTTTTACTATTCCTTTTTCTAGAAACATTTATCGCAACTTACAACCAATTGCAGACTTGAGGGTTTGGTTTGTCTGGTCTTGAATAGACTGTTTCAGAAGAAATTGATCTCTCTGTTGGAAAGTTAAATTAGACTGCTTATAGAGCACTTGGGTCTGACGTTGCTTATTTTAAAGATAAATAAAACCTTTCCTACACAAACTTTGCACAGCAGACCTTGTGGTAAAAATATTATCTATGTGAAAATATGTCTGCAGCTTAGTTTCAGCCAGACAAACTTCTGTAGCACTTTTCCTGCCCTCAAAACAATTCTGTCATCCTGTTCGCCAAATAAAGCTGGCGTCCTGAGGAGAATGCTATGTTTTACTTAAATACATAATTATGGTACCTAGAAGATCTTCCTGGAGACTCTGTAGATCATTTCAGTTTTGGCATTTTTGATGCTGAATGATTGGATCTGAAAACCAGAATATTTTTTGTCTGAATTACTTTGTGTGGAGTTATTGTTACTGTTGCTTTTGTTTTCTCTAATTTTCGTTCAACCTCCTCAAGACTGGCTTGTGCCTCTGTTCTATCAAATAGCTCTGGCACTCAGGTAAGTGTCAAAACTTGATAGGGATGACAGAGGAACTGCTTGTACTTGTCATTTTTCAGGGTTTCCTAGTAGGGGTAGACTGACAAAATTTCTTCTCTGTCTGATATCCTCAGCTGAGGACACTGGATACTGAAGTGTATCCACTGAAGGATTTGGTTTCCATCCCTCTTCTCCATCAGACTGAGCATCATATCCACAGAAAATGACTCCTGGTTTGGATATATCACAGCGATAGCTCTACAGGTCCTTGGCATTCTGGAAAACCTTGTTTATAGTTCAAGTTGCCTGAAATCAAGAAAGCTGTACTTTTTCTTCTACTGTTCCTTACATGGTGATGGAAATAAAATAGACAAAACCCCACTCTTTTCCCAGCACTTATTTTGTGGGGGAAAGCTTTTTTCCCCCAGATTTTTGAGAAACCATGGGCATTTTAACTAAAAATGAACAAACCCAAAGTGAAAGCAAATACTAGTTTAATTTTGTGTTGTACATACAACTGATGGAGAATGCAAATTCTTGCAAATTCAGTCTGAGGAACTCACACCGGCTCAATTATGCATTCCTAACAAATTGTCCCTTTTCTTGCTGGTAGAAAAACCCAAGGAAAGTGAATGAATCCAGGCCAAAATCAGTGTTTAAATTCTTCCAGGATAACTGTTTTAATGCAAAAGGTTAAAGAGATTTTGAAAAAAGTTATCAGACTTGATGTGTTCGTGTGACAATTGTAACCAAATTGACCAAAATTCTCTATTTTATAATCAGAGGATGATTTGGGTTGGAAGGGACCTTAAGGATCATCTCTTCCCAAATCCCCTGATATGGGCAAGGACACCTTTCACCAGACCAGTTCTGTTGCTCAGAGCTCCATGCAGCCTGGCCTTGAACACCTTCAGGGGTGGGAGGCAGAATAACCATTGATCTTCTTCCGGAAAGGTATTGGAAGTTAGGAATGATGTGAGAGTTTTTCTTGTCCTCTAAATACAAACTGTGTGAATTATTAGGAATGTGAAAGATTAGTCTGCATGTCTGGTACTCTTGTTACTTCTAAGAGTGTTCCTGCATAGCAATTATTTGATTAATTGATTTACAAATGCTTTGTGTTTTGGGACCTGTATTTTGAGTAGCAGAGAAAATCAATCTGTTGGTAGCACGTTGTCAAGTTGATCTATTTTGTTACATTGACCTATAAAGCTGTTTTGCATGAGCTGCCTGCTGTTGCAGGCAGGTACCCAAACACAGCTGGGTGTTTCTTGTGTTCGAAAGAAGGGGATCCTGCAGGTTGTGAAGGACTCCAGGCTCTGTCCTGGGCCCCTGTGGTGAGTGGATGTTGTTGACTTCAGTAGTTCTAGATCCTCCAAGGTAAAGCTGTTTGCACCAGGAACACCTGAGCATGGGACTATCACGTCAATCCGGTACCAAGGTAAAATAAACCTCATTGGTAAGTGGCTATATAATGGAATAAGTGTCTGCCCTTTGTGTGATATGAAGCTTATTCCAAGCAAATCTCCTTGAAGTTAAACAATCAGCAAAGGATTTACTTGCATATGCCTTCCCTTCCTCTTACATGGCTACAGTGTGGTACAGGGCCATATGTTCCAGTGGCTTGGGCCACTGTGTTTAAATGTGTTTAAAACCATCAGGCTGCATTACAGCATCTTGCATTTTGTGAATTTGATCTATCAGCACAACTTAGTTTGATTTTTAGATCAAGAAATCTGAAATTGAAGATGGGTGATCGATTTCCTGTTGGTTTCTCAGCCAGGTTAATTCTCTCATGCACCACAATTCTCTCCCAGTGCTGATTTTAAATAGAGTCAGTGTGCCTACAACTGCAGGATAACACTGTGGTGTCTATGCAATAGACAGGGATAATGTCTCAGAACACCCCAAGCTGCTGGCTTGGTACAGAAGGGGTGTACAAAATTAGATTTGCACCATATAGGGATTTTTTCTGGGACTTAGTTTTTCTGAGTTATAGATCATCTTAATGTAAGAAATCAATATAAATAATGTAGTATGGAGCTGGATCTGACAAGCCCTGTCTTGAACAAGGTATCCAGCAATGAAGAATCAGAGCTGGAGACTTCTGGATTTCATCTCCACTCTTTGCCGTGCCTATCCCAACTTTTATATCTCATTTTGCGTAAATTATGGCATTGATATCTGATCTGGGTTTTAGGTACCAAACTCCCTTTGAAGACTCTGAAATTGGCTGATAGGATTTTATCTAGACTCATTTTTTGGATCCTAAATTTTGGCTTGGCTTTGAATGTCAACAGTAGAATCTGTCCTCTGTTACACATAATTCTATAGCAAGAGATTTCATACATTGCATTGGTTTTCACTTTTTTTTTCTCAGTAAGTTTACCAGCTTATCAGTTATTGGGATTTGGGAATGAGTTTGCATTGATGAGATGGACAGAAGTCAGAAGATTGATATGATATGTGCAATAATTTTGGCTAGTAGGCAGGGTAGGGCTCTGATTAAAGGCTTAAGATAGATGCATGTGATTTACCAAGAATCTAACAATATCTTACTCTGAATATGGTGTTATTTACATTTTTTGCTTTTATTGGAAAGATGTGGAGATAACTGCATCTTGATGAAAAGTTAGGCTTGTTCATGTTTTCTCTTATCTTTCTGTCAAATTTTCTGTATTGTCTTTGTACACACAGAGGGGTTTTTTCCTGTACAAATCATGCCCTTGTAAATTTTAATAATGGTCATATGAATTAAGGAGTTACTTTACCATTAGTTTGGAGAAAAATTATTCAACCTACATCTTAAGATTATAAGAGTTAAGTGTATGAAAGAAAATTACACAATACCACGTTAATAAAGGAAGTTCTTAACAGCCCAGAACTGTCCAGTGCTGAACATGAGCGCAGTTAAGAGAGGGAATTGTACGTGGACAGGAACTGCAAAGCTTATAATCAGCAACAAACGAGTCACTTTCCTACACATGGTACTTTTGGGTGGAGAGAAAGCTGTAAATTGAGAGATGCATGTTGACTTTTGACAATATTCCCTTCAAGAGGAGACAGTGGAGATAGACAGGGTCATAGAAACTGGAAATAAGATTTTTATTGGTAAAAAAGGGGCATTCATACTCACTGAAAAAAATTACGAACAAGAGCAGGGAGATTCAAATCCTGCTTCTGTCTGTAACCTAAATCTGGAGGACATCCTGCTTTATGTTTTCTAGTGGAAAAGTTACCACCAGAAGACCGCTCCCACCAGCTCTCTGCCTAGCATTCAAGCAGGAGGAACTCAGCTTGGGAAGTGTTGGGAGCCTGGCATAGTGTTTTGAAGGCTGTATTGGAGTGGCATGCCTCACACTGTGGTGCTGTCATGCTGAAAGTCCTGACTATGGGCAAAGAAGAAGGACATCTACATATATGTAAGCCAAAAATCTATTTATTTTTTAGTGTAATTGCCATCTTAAGAGTCTAATTTTTAGTCCATATTTAGTTGTTACAGAGCAATAATTGTATGCCATTAAAACTGTAACACACACACATAATCTTGTTTTTTATCCCTTTTCCTGGAGTTATTCTCACCCTTCAGGGACCAAAGGTTGGTGGCTTCACTCTGCGGTTCAGAGTGTTACAGCAGGTCATGTTTTCCAGGAGGAATATGGAGTTTGTGTTGCTGATTTCCTCTCCCACAGCCAAACTCTGCCTTGGGGAATGGCCTCCTTGTTCTCCTAGAGGCAATCAAAGAAAGCAGAAATCTCACTAAGATATTCAGAATTCTTGCCTATTTTGCATATTGGTTTTAAACTCTATATCTGACTGGGAGGTTGCAACCTGGTGTGGGAGAGGAGCGAGTCTTGTATCAGTCAGGCATTTACCATGTTTCATATCTGGCTTATCAACACCAGCTTCAGCTGATGGGGATTGAATTTGACAGATAGGGACTAGTGGTGCAGATGTGCACTGTGTGCAGAGCCACTCTGCTTCCTGTGCTGCAGTTACACAGGACTGATGAGGATCTAATTAAGGACCTGAGCTCCCAGATTGCCAATGTTTCCCCTCTCCCAATCCCTCTCTTCTAGGAGAAAGAGAGAGCTGACAGAACTGTCTTGGAGTTGCAGTTTTTAATTTGGATGTTATTTTCCATATTGCCCGAGTGACTGTCAATTGTAAGTATATAAATGTATGTTCACACATACACACACACATATATGTATAAAATCTCTCTTATTTTCTTTATGTTAAGCTGACATCAAGCTGGAAAACAGATTTTCACCAGAAGTTACACTGGAAATGACTACATTTTCAAAGACATTCAGAGTGCCTAAGAATAATGGTGGAAAGCACCCAAATGTGGTTGTTGCTTTCATCCTACAGACATTGGTAGGAGTTGAATGTCTTGTCTATGAACATGCCTTTTAAAGAGTATCACCAATTATGTGAGTTACTGAATCTGCCCTGCAGTTGGGTCTTTCCCACTGGCCGCTATGGGTCATACAGGCTTTGGCTATGCTCTCTTGCTTGCTGTCTTTATGGACAGTGGTTGCAGCCTAAGGGATTTTGTCATTGACATGATTCAACTTAATTTTCTCTTGCATATGTTAGAGATAAATGATGTGTTGGGAGATCTTGGTGTGATCTAAAACCCCAAGCAAGTTTTTTCTAAGGGTTCCAGCACACACAGTGAACAAACTACTGGGTAGAGGCTCTAAAACTGATATTAGAAACAATTAAAATGCAAAATTCTTCAGACAATTTTTATTGAGTAGTATTTGAAGGGGTTTACTGTCATAATTCTGACATCTGTTGTTGAGATTAGCAGTAATCTTGTCCTCCTCTTTTGTGTATGTCATACCAGTACAATCCTCATAAAGTCTGTAAAGCATTTGTCAAATTTATAGGTGAGGCGGCACAGAACAAATAATCCAGTCAAAAAACAACATTTAACAACGCTTCCCTTCCCTATTTACAAAACTATCTTTTCTCTGTATCAAACAGCTTCATTGGCAAGAGGCTCACCAGATATTAAAACCACTTGTGAAGACCGTCCTTATCCTCCAGGTTCAATTGTAGTGGATGTTTAAGCAGGAGTAATTAATTTTGACAGGCTGCTGAAGTTTTCATATTCAGATTCTTTAGCTTGCTCATATCGTTTATGTATCATGCATTGTTCCAAAAATTCTTTTGCCATCAATATGCTTTTGTTGTCATGTATTTAAAAACATTTCTGGGAGGCCTTAAATTTCAGGATAAATTTCTCAACTCTGTCTGCAGTCCTATGAAAAAGGTAATTGAAATATGTTTTTAAAATCTATGATGATATCCCTCCAACAGTGTAATGACAAGGGAGCAACTCTCCACAACCGGGTGTGTTTTCTCACAGCTTTGTTTACTGAAGTTATTTTGCAGTCAGCAAGGGTGTAATAATTTATAGTAAGCTGGTTGCTCTGATCTGATTTCTCTGATGATCTCTCTGACGATGCACAAGACAGTTTTCCCCATTTTCAAAGGTGAGCAAAGTCCCTCACAGTGCTGATGCTATCAGGGTTCAGGTGCACAGTCAAGATAATCTGTTTTACACACTTTCATTGAAACTCAAGTCTAATGGAAGTTACATGCTCAGCCTCTCTTGGTAACTAAGGGAAAGATTCCTCTACCTGTTGTTTTAGGGGGGTCATAATTATTGAATACTTAAAACTTAGATACTATTTTGATGTTGTAAGATACTCAAGACACTTCTGTCTGTTATTTTAGGGGGATATAATTATTGAATCATTAAAGCTTAAGGAAATAATGTTGTGATGTTTTAAGGGAAAATTTATTTGTAGTTGTCCTTCTGAAAAAAATGCAAAGAAATAAAGTGCGTCCATACATGTGTGACTGAATATGAAAGCAATATTTAATTTAGTTTCAGATACCAACTAACATCTTGCTGCTAATTACGGCTTTTCTCTATTAAAACCTTATGGTAGCATATGTTACTAATACACTTTCTAAATACAGAATAGTCTGTTGGGAAAACCTTTGTCTTTGGGATGTGTGATGTGCTCAAGCCATATGAGAACACTCAGTCCTTGCAATGACCAGATGAAATTATTATTACAATCTTTATTATTATAATTATTATCATCGTCATCATCATTATTATCACACAACAATTGTATGAGGACTCCTGCTTCAAACAAAGTGTACAGAAAGTGAGTTGTGCAAGGCAACTAGGATGGTAATTAAAATGAGAACTCCTACAAACAATTGATGCATGGTGTGATTGCCTTGAGTCCCATTCTGATGCACAAAGCTGTTCAGGGTGCTGCTGAATGGCTGTGAATAGGAGCTACCAGCCTGGGTAGTGCAGTAACACCCCTTGTTGTCTCTTCTGCCAAGGACCTCATCAAACTGGCAGGTGTGGAATTGCAGAAATGTGTTTGAAAACACAGGTTTCCTGATGTTTATTGGTAAATTAGAAGGGATCAGCTAAAGGTATCTAAAATAAGAGAGTAGTGCAAAGAAGATCCTGAGAGTGATGTTTTGCTAGTTGCTCTTCCTCTCATCTGTCTGTCTTTCCTCATCTGCTGGCTCAGGCTCTCTTAAATAGGTAGGACCCTTTTAGTTCAAGAGTTACTCACCACAGAATTAATGAATGTGGTCTGTGAGAGCATGACAATATATTTTCCTTTCATCATAAAAAACCCAAAATATTTTCTGACAAGACTCAGGGTTCTTCAGTATGGAGTTTTTTTTTCCCAGTTTTTCTTTTCTATGTTGTCATTGTTTTTACAAAGTATTTAAAGTTTATGTTTTCTTATGGGACAGAAAGAAGAGTAGACTCTCAATTTCTTCAAATTAAAATGTAGAATTTCCATTGTAATGTAGGTTTTGTAGCAGTCTTTCATGAGCATTCATGCTTTCACAGAGTGTTTCCCCAGTAAAAGTGGCACAGCTCTGTGGAAATGGATGATATTCAGCATCAGAGTGGGTGGTCTCCCTTCACCTCTTCCTTTCACACCAATAACCCAGCCTCATCTAAATGGTACCAAGGAGTCCATACTTTTTAACTGATGAAATGTGTGACGTAGAGGAAGTTTCTGTGAAACCATTGGACTAGAAATTGACAGCTTTTCTGTTTGTAGAATCAGAGAAGTAGCTCTAAGGAACAGTTGGTTTATAGTCTGTTTTTATATATTTATTGGAAAGAAATATACCACATACTAGATGCACTGAACAAATTATTTTATTGATTATGCTTAATATGTCATTATTATGCTCTCTAGGCCAAGGCTTTAGCTAGATCTTCTGTTTGTCTCTATGTCAGTCATTAAAATCTGTATCCACCAATAATTACATCTCCCAGCATTTGCATTCGAAGCACAGTCTGGACAAAACTGATGTATGTAACCAGAAGGGTCACAGGAGGTCACTTGTCTACCATTAGCATTCAAATATTAGCATTTTCAAGATGAAAAACTTTTACTGTTCAGTGGTAGCAGACACATAATCTATTCTTTGTACTGAATCTTGTATATTTATGACTGCTTTTATTATTGACCCAAGTTTACAAGCAAAAGCTGTACAAAGGGAAAATGCCTTAATGCTCAGTGCAGTGCTTGTTCTACGCAAAGCAGTGACCAGGTGACAGGAAGGGAACATGCTATTTTTGAAACAAAGGAGCAGCAGAATTATCGGAAGGATTTTAATATTGAATAGGTAGATCATCAAATCCTTCTTAATAGTCGTAGAATCCTTCCTGGTAAGAGGAGGCTCCAGGAAAATCTAAGTGCAAACAGTCTCATTGGAGCTTAATCTTTCAACAGGTCAAAGGAGAGTAGAGCTGAATATAAAAAGGAAAATAATCTCCCTTCCTCAGTGCAACATCTGCTCCTTTTTATTTGCCAGAGCCTGCTACACTGCTGCTTCCCACAGTTAATAAAATGAGCTAAATAAATTGAAAAAGTTCACTGCTATTTTTTCAAATATATGTATTTTATACAATTAAAACTGTATGTGAGTGACATGTTGAGAATGGATTTCTGAGGGCATATTTATAGACGGGCTAAAATTTAAAAATTCCTGCATAAAACCTTGTTTGCAAAGATGAATGAGACTGGTCAGCAGAAAAGCAGGTGGATAAGGAGGAGAAGAACATATAATCCACAACCGTTTAAAAGAAAACTTCTTGATGAACTAAACTCCTTGAATGAACTGTTTGTAGTGAGGAGACCATAAAATAGTAGTTTCTAAGAAATTTGTTCTTTCTCTGGCCAGGAAGTCTTCACCAGTTCCAGATAACAAAACCTGGAGGGGGCTTGTACAGTCATAATATTAAAGAGTGAGTACTTGTACTGTGTTACTACACTGGAGACCTCTAGAAAAGCTTTAGATGAGAGGTTGTTGTAGTTTTCCTTATTCATAGCATTGGAAATGAAGGAAAACGAAGGAGTGAGTTGAACTGTGAAAACAGGAAATTCAGTCACAGGTTACTGGATTACAGTGAAACTCTGAGATACGCAGCAACTCTGAATGCTGATTCCATGCATCTTTCTATTAAAAAAAAAAAGTCTATAGATGTACATATATACTTATATATAAATATATAATAAACTATTTATTAATTATTAATATATTATGTACACATAGTACTTATATCAAGATTATCTCATGCTCTGTGTCTGTGTATACATCTGTTTTTCTACCTAAATACATGAAAGTGTGATTGAAGAATAACCTCCCCAGTTTGTACAGCCTGAATAAATTTGGGAGGTAAAGCAGGAAAGCTAATGATATTCTTTCTGGCAAAGAAACATGAGACTCAGTAAAAGAAAGGACACGAGCTAATAACAAACATACTTTTGTTTATTGCTTACTAACCTCCTGGGTTTATTGCAACCAGAGGTACAATATTTCTAGGGAAACAGCAGCACATTCCAGCTCCACCTGGTCTGTCCTGTAGTGTGTCAGGACAGAAAGCCGTTCCTTCCCCTTCCTCTTCTTTCTTCTTCCCCTTCTCCCTCCCCCAAACCGTGGTAACAATATTAAAACAAAATTAAACAGAGCTATGGCTCTCTTTAGCTATAGACCCTTAAAATATCAGTTGTATTTATAGGAAATGTGTACCTTCCACCAGAAAGGTTCCTCTGGAAACCACGAACCCATCTGGGCTAAAGTATTGATTCACTGTATTTGATCCTATTAGAGAAAAAGTCTGTTTTGGGAAAATGACTGTCCCTGTTCATGAAATTGTGCTAAACAAGTCCTTCTTTTATTGCTTTCAATTTCTCTCCCAGAGGTTTCCAGTTCTTACTGTGATGATAATAGAATGGCCAGACACTGGGTCACAATTTTTTTTCCCCCCCAGTTGCATCTGATCATGGAATGTCTTATTGTTTCTGGTTATTAACCTGAAGTCAGAAAGGTGCATGCACAGCTGGCCAGACTGGGAATTACTCCAAGGATAGCAACAATCTCTCTCAGTGCCACATTCCATTTTATGTGGCCTTGGTGTAGTCTTTTTCAAGATGGGAAGGAACTTCCCAATATTTCCTGCCATATTTTATGCTAAAATATGGCCGGAAATGCAAGTATTGAGCTCCTTCCAGAAGATGATTGCTATTTAAGAAGTTGGCCTGTGTGGAGGAGACTACTCAGCCTTCCCTTGAAATCCGAGGCCTGCCAGACAGCTACAAGACCAACTGGTGAGCTGTAAGGAATCAATACAACCCAAAAAGGAACTGTTGACCTTAAATGCCCTTTTTCCTAACTAACACTAGGTGCATACGAGGTCTGCTGGAGACCAATGATGACTACATAAAACCATGACAAGATGGTTGAGGAAATATCCAACCAGATACCAGACCAATGATCATCCAGAAAAGCCCAAGTCCTAGTGGGTCAAGGCTGGGAGGGTTCCTTCAGTCACCCTCAATGACATGACTAAAGGAGAGAAGAAGCAGACACTGACCTTGGAGTGCTAAGTTGTCCTGAGTCAGAGTCAGACCTCCACCATCATTGGCATGGGTATGTTCTACAGGCACCACCAGGGTGGTCAGCCTGAGCAGGGCTTCCCAGGTGCTGCCCCATGGAGCTGGTGATGGCAGGAAAGGTGGTGGCTGTGTGCCAGCAGGCAAGTTGGCATGTACACTTGGTGTCTGGATGTATGTGCCATTTTTGCATTAGGTCGCAGAATTGTTTGTGTGGAAAAAGTCTTCCCTTTCACCTGCTCCAAACTCCTCTGCTCAGTCTGCCCATTCATAAGCAGGAGTCTGAGAAACATGCATGTGGGATGAATAATGCATTTATGAAAGGAGCTTTGGGTGGCATTTTGCGTTTTCCCACAGTTTGAAAGGGAGTGTTCTTCATCAGCTGTAAAAGGGGACAAGCTCACAGATATCCGCTAGTGGCACATCAGACTTTTGTGTTTGGCCAGGGCAGCTGAGCCCAGCATGGCCCAGCTGGGCCCCACCATGTGGCAAATGGTGTGTGATCCCCATGCTTTTAGTGCTTCCTCAGTGTTGGCCCAGTGCTCCTTAGAGAAAACCACTGCAGTGCTGAATGGCTTGGAGCTGGGCAAAGAACAGGAGCTAGAGCTTGGAAAGGACAGGAGGAGACTTACTTCCACTCTATGTGGAGGCTGAGCAGGAACTCCATTGCATGGGGGAAGGCTGCAATAAGCTCTGTGGATCATCTGATACTCAGAATTTGATGCTTTTCTCAGTGCAGACTAGGTATTTCTGTAAAAAAGCACTTGGAAACCTGTTTGTCTTAAAGCAAATGCATTTTATTTATTGAGCAGGTTCTATACAAGCTGATGTTTTTACCACAACATTGATTTTTCCAGATTCCTGTTTAGATTCTCAGATGGAATAAAACGCTGACACTCCTAAGGAGCTACCTATACTAAAGCTTCACTTACCTTCAAATGAGCAACTTCAATCTACACTGGCTCTCAAATTGTCCTAAGAAGTTACAATACTCAGTGATATTAATATAAATTTAGTTGAATGTTATGCATGCTCTTATGAGTGAGGAGAATGATCTTAATTACCTTATTTCCTCCCTTTCAGCACTCTTCTGAATAGAAGCAAACAGAAATAATTCTGCAGAAGTGACAGATCTATGTCTCAAATTGAACATGGTATTCAGTAATAATAAAGGTGAAAGCAATGGATTGTAATTAATTCTGCTCTGTGTGGGTGGGTGTGGAGTTTTAGAAAGAAACCCTGAGAAGCAGATAAAACCCATTTTTGCAAGAGGAGCCTGCCCCTTGGGAGTTTGCAGACCAATATATTTAATGTTTGGAAGGTTATCCATTATCACTTCTGCTTTATTCACTCATGTGCTGGGTTAAAAAAGAAAAGTGCTTCAGCTGAAACTACTATGTGATAAGGGAAACTTAAACTTGGTATTTATGTTTGTAGCTCCTTTCCAGTTCAGGATATCGAGATCTCTCAAGGACTATTATACTCAGAACACAGTTTTTAGCTTTTCAGACAAAATTCTTTTTTGTTGAGCACTACTCCTGCACTTCTGGCTGAGAGGTTTTTCACCTATTAGTTAAAGGCACCTCTGAACTTCTCCAGAAATGCAGGCTTTACAAAGAAGGTGGGTGAAAGATTTTGAAACATTTTGTTATCAAGAACCACTTCTATGTGTTGTCCTTATCACTCAAAGAAATTTGCTATTACTTAAATTTGGCTTTGTGGCCTAAGAACCCCAACTGAACTCAACTACGTATTTGTATATATATATATATGTGTAAGTATATCTTGGTTATATAACTTCATGAAACTGTATCTGTGGGTGAGAAATAAACAATCAACGTGCCACAAATAAACAACACCTTATCAAATACTCATAATGAATTCTAAGTGACACACTGTGCCTATCAGAACGAGAACATTTAGTTTACATTGACTGAGCTACAATAATGGAGATTCTTGTCCAACAGGGAATTAACCCAATTTTCTTCATTTTCCTGAAACCCATCTGAATAGCCACGTCCCCAAAAGGTAGCCCAATACCCTGTGATCAGGCTGTTCAGAGGGGTGTTGGATGAGAGCTGGAGCTCCTGAAGATATTAAGGGCTGATGCTGCATAAAGCTCTGCTTGGCCCAGAGCAGATGAACTCCATGGATTCAGGATCCTGGATTGCCTGCAGTCTGCCCTAGCTGCCTTGAACCTCTGTGCAGGATACTGGACCTTGCTATAAGCCCCTGTGCAGGACATGGAGAAAATCTGTTTTCTGTGGTCTACTAAAAGCATTAACTTTATTTAGTTTCTGAGGAGAAGGCAGAAAGATGCAGCAGAAATTCATGCAAAACTAATTCACAGTGACACAAGGTCTAAGCACCTGCTTTATGTAGCTGTGAGCTGAGGTGACACAGCTGCAGTGATATATAACTGTGGTTTATATGACAGTTCCATAGGCTCCAAATACATTTGGCTAATTTAGAACCCCTTTGTTATCTGAACTGATATGTTAGATATGTTATGGGAGTGCTTTACATTCAGGACTTGTGGAAGATGACAGAATGATAGTCCTAGACCTTGGAGTCAGCTAACTTAAAAAAGGTGCAGGAAAAAGCCAGCCAAGTTTCCTTTTTAAACATTTTTATCTATGTCTATATATCTATATCTGTATAAACTTAAGTCTGAGCTGGAACATACAGATCTTTGGGAAACATTCTGCAAGCAAAATAACATCGACAGGAGAGACAATATGCAAAAGGCATTTAAATCAAAAGAATAAGTCAGTGCTACCTAGACAGATTAGAGTTGGAGACAAAACACTCCAAAATTGCATTTAAATTGAAAAAATGCAAATGGGGGTTGGAAAATTCCACATTAAGCACAAAACTTGGAAACTATAATGTCAAAAAATCTCAGTGTGACAGTGGGCAGCAGTTTAACTATAGATGGTGATATTCTTAACCCTTTATAATCCCGTGATACTTTGTTATGGCAAACCATTCAAACGCAGAGGAAAACCAGACAGGTTTCTGCTGGTCCACATGTACAGGGAAATACTATCAGGGGATATAGATGTTTTTTCTGCTTAACAGATCTGCAAATTCAGTACACCTGACAGTTTGAAAAGAACACTTTTAGGAAACAGGAAGAAAGAAAGGACAAATTTTCAAGTACAAACCATTTTCATTATTACGTGTTCAGCTAGACCGGGAGTTGGACTCGATGAAACTGAGGGGTCCCTTCCAACTCTTCAAATTCTATGATTCTATGATTCTATGATTCTAAAACTTTATTTCAGTTAAAATTGGATTGGTTCTTCTGAAGGTAAAAATGCAAATGCCATCTGTAGTTTGACTGCTTATGCACTACATTATCTGTAATAGCATTTGATGATTATTTTAATTTAGGCTACAGCAAGTTTTTAGCTTTCCCTGAGTCTCAGATGCTTGTAATGGCAGCACAGATGTACAATTGCAGATATGAAATGCCTGCTTCAGAAAGAATGTCTCCTCTCTTTATAGACATTTTCTCCTGAGTCTTAGCAACCTGGGGTGCCTGGACAAAGAGCAGTTTATTGATATTTTGGCTCCAGGGAAGCAACGTTTCCAGTGAACAGGAATTAGGCCAGGGATGCTGTGCTCATTAATTTGGCCCTTGGGATGTCTTGTGTCTGTGGGAGGAAACTTCTCCAGGCACCAAGGAAAGCCACAGAGCAGTTCCAGACCCAAACCCATTGGTTTCACTGTTATATGTGGGTGTAAGAAAGAGTGGTAGGCTGTTTACCACTAAAAGGAACAAATGTGTGTTTAATCTCAAAAGGGCTGCATATGGTGGAAATTGCGATATTCGGGCTTCTAAAATCAGAGCAGAGAAACATTACAGAGAATTATCCTGGCTGAAGAACTTTGTTGGGTGGATGGATTACTGTTTGATCAGTTTTGCAACTAAAAGGGCAGTTGATCAGATTAAGTCCAGGTTCTACACTGAAAAGGAAAAACTTGAGTGGTGCTGAAATAAACCTATCCAAATCAGGAACTGCAGAGTTTCTTTATAAGAGCAACAGAGCAGGCCATTTGAGATGCTTGGATGTATAAGTTACATAGCAAGTGATGCTGAGTGATGAGAGATGCCACTCTATTCCAAGGAAGTAATCATACTTATAGCACCATGATACCAGTTTGCTCTTTCAGCTGAGAGGAAAAAAAGCCTTGGGACTGGGAATTTGGAATGAGAATTCTGTCTGACATGAAATTTTGACATATACAGACAGAACCACTGATTTATAAAGCCCCAAACTTGGCATACTTATTTTAAAAGGGATTGAAGCTATGTGTGGACGTGGATGCTAATTTCTCTGCTTTAGTCCAGTATCCAGGTTTCAGTTTTGGCAGGTTTCTTCTGTCCAGGCTGACAGGAACCTTTAAAGGGGGGTGTTGGTGTGGTTCACTCTCTTCTGAAGCTTAGGGCCTGATAAGGTTGCTTTTTTTGAAGGAAAGGTCTGGACACGAGCAGCAGTATTCTCTCTAGCTGTGGTAGGTGTTGGCTTGGAGGACTGGAATACCTGATGATACCTAATCACCACTGACACAGAGGAACTTACATTACCCAAGTTATCTTTACAGAGTTTGCACAAATTCATAGAATGTATAAACTATGTGAATGCACTCTCTGGGAGCAGGCCTATCATCACCATATAGTCCTTTCAAAACTTATTAGGAGCAGAAAGTAGCTACTGCTCTGCTGTGAAATCATGGAGGAGGTATCCATATGTTTCAACAGCAATTGACTGAAACAGTCACTGACCTCTTTAACCAGTGAGCTGATGTTTTCCGTGATGAAGTCCTTTTGGCCAAACAAAACTGTTATTCTTGTAGTGCTGTTGTTGGTTCTGCTGTTGTACTTCACAGACAGCTGCAGATGCAACCAAAGCTGTTTTATTTTTCCTTTAATTTGCTGTGGAAAAATGGTAATTTAAAGACTAAAGTATCAGCAGTAGAAACAGCCCAACTACTCCATAGGGTTCACACTGATATTTCATTCTATTCTGTTTCTCAGTAGTCTTATATGATTGGATTCACAATACTGGTCTCCCATGGATTATTGGTCACTTGTCTCTCCTTTTTGTGTGAATGTGTATTTTATTGTTTTAGAGACACGAACACTTTTATGGTCTGGCACAATGTAAATAGTCTCATGTGAAAAACAAGACCATTTAGTTTGATTTTTCTCTTTCTGTGGCATCTGGAAGGTGCAGCTACTCAGGCAAGAAAACTCAGTTAGGAAAAATCTTTCCACCAGAGAAGGCCAAGCATGGACAACAGCAGGGTGCTAATTTGTTGTTTGCCAGAGAATTTCTCTGTCACTGCCAAACCCCAGAGATTGGTGGGATGGTTGGGCTCAGAGGTTGGTGGTTAATGGGTTGTATTCTACCTGGAGGCTGGTGAGAAGCAGAGCACCACAAGGGTCAGTCCTGAGACCTTTACATTTTATCAGTCACCTGGAGGATGCAACATTGCACATTCATCAGATGAGCAGATGGCACCAAACTGAGGGTGCCAAAGGCAGGGCTGCTTCCTGGACAGGCTGGAGGAACAGGCCAACAGGAAACTTATGAAATTCAGTAAGGACAAATTACTGACTGTCAAAGTCCAGCCCTTGGGAAGGAAGAAAGGCTGTCAGCAGGGCATGAAGGGGGTGGACTGGTTGGGCAGTAGCTCTGCTGAAGAGGCTGTGGGGGCTGTGGCAGACAGGGAGTGTCACATGAGCCAGCATGTCCTGTTGGAAAGAAGGGCCATGGCATCCTGGGTGGTATCAGCAGAAGCACACCCACATAACCAGGGAAATGGTGAGCCCCTTTCACTCAGCAATCTTGAGGTCACATCAACATTCTTCATTCAGTTTTAGGTCAGTCAACCAAAAAACAGAAAAGGAGAGGACGTCAGTCAACCGGAGCAAGCTCAACAAGCTTGGCTGTTGAGGTGGTCAGGGACTGGAGCACTCGCCTCATGAGGAAAGGCTTCAGGGTGAGGTCTTTGTTGGCCTGGATTGGAGACAGCTTTGGGTGCACCTAAGAGCAGACCTCAGGTACCTGCGGAGAGGTCATTGAGAAGGGGGAGCCAGGCTCTTCACAACAGTGCGTAGTTGGAGGACAAGATACAACAGGCACACACTGAAATAAGGGAGATTTAGACGGCATGCAAGGAAAACTGTTTTCTCCAAGTGGACAGGCAGACTGTCAACAGGCACAGTTGTACTGTTCACATGCTTAAGGCTTTTCAAGACCTGACTGGATTAAGACCTGAGCAGTCTGGGCTGACCTCATAGCTCAGTCTAGTTCAAGCAGGTGGCTGGATCTCTGCAGATCCTTCTAATCTGAATTTTCCTGCAGTTTTCTGGAGAGGCGGTGTCTGTCACACAGCAACATGCAAACTAAATGGAGACCAAAGATACCTGAAGGGAAAGACAAAAAATGCTAAAATAACTGTGAAACATTCTTAATCAGTGGTATCCAACAGCTTTGGCATTTAGTGGTTATACTGTTTGGGAAATTTAGACTAAGTGTCAAGTGTGTCAAAAGTTGTGGTAACTGTGACTGTGGCCCATAAAGATTGTGAATGGCCTTTTCTTAATAAAACTCTCTCAAGCCAATCCTGTCTGGAGGAGTGTTGACTACAAGTACTGGTGCCCCCTCTATATAAGGATGACTTCTTATCTGAAAGAGGTCAGTGAGAAAAATAAGTCACAGCTACTTTCTTGGGAGCTTGCTGTTTTCAGAGACCAGGAAAAAAACTCAGCACAGAATATTTGTATATATTTCACTTCACTTTGTCCTTAATTTAATATTACTTTTTTTTTAAATGCAGATCAAACGGAACTCCTTAGCATAATGATTAGAAATTTGCATTACACTCTGCATCTGGTTTTTTTCCTATGTCTGGGTTTTCTAGTCTAATGGACTCTGATTTAAGTGCTATGTTCAGAATTATGCTTCCTAGATTATTAATGACTTCATACAGCCTGCAAAGTGAATCTGACTACTGTAAACTGTTTATAGGATGCTTTAAAAATAAAAAATTATTTATTTGTATATATGGTATTTACATACACAACATTTTGACTATCTCTTTAGTCAGAAAGTTTTTTTTTTTATTTAGGAGGATTAGCATTTATGCTCTTTCTATTACAACTCTCAGTCAAAATTTCCCTTTAAAATGATGGGAAAAATTTCTCATTCTTATCTCGTTGCTTGTGATCTGCATTTCTCCAAACATATTTTGCCCTTCCTCAAGAAGAAAGTGCAAAAGATGTGCCCAAATTTGTTAACAGGAAACGTATAAGTCTCTTTTGCCTGTGTGAAATGTATTCGATGTCATAAAGATCAACTGATATATTTAATTCATACTGCAAGGTTTTAATCTGCTCATTTGACCTTTTTGATATACTGTCAATAGCACTGGTGCTTGAATAATGAATTTCATGTGTTCTAAACACTAAACTGATTTACAGACTTCACAGTGGGTTTTGAAAAGTGTCATGTCATTCAAGTGGTACTGAAAGAGAACGATGAAGTGTTATGGAGGAAAATGATAAATATTGCCTTTAGCAAATGTCAGCGATACTGAAGCAAATTTCACCCAGCACTTTGCAAGAAGATTGATGAAATGTTTCTTTCTTTTCTATAAAGTACAAAAAGAATTCTTCAGTACCTTTTTATGAATCTTCAGCTTCTTTTCTCATATTTCTCGTGTAGGCACTGGAATTTGAAGTGCCCCGAAGTCTAGGCCTAACGTGACCTGTTATTCAGACAGAGTGGGAAAGATGCAAGAAAGTCTATGGGACTGTGTTTATGTGGCTGGATTTGGTATGGGGGGAGGCAGCAGACATGGCTTCTCTGAGAAGAACTTAGGAGCTGCTCCCATGTCACTAAAATCCAGTTCCAGTGAGATCCAGCGTGGATCCGTCCTAGATGTGCACTCATCAGCTGCTGTTTCTGAAAAAGATATCGAAGTAAGGATAAAAAGTGATGTGCAGCAACTCTGAGAAAGAAGTGAGAATATGTGAGAGATACAGCTCTGCAGACACTGAGACCAGTGTAGAAGAGGAATAGGAGGTGCTCCAGGTGCTGGAGCAGAGACTGCCCTGCAGCCTGTGGTGAGGGCCACGGTGAGGCAGCATGTGGCCCTGCAGCACATGCAGGATCACAGCAGAGCAGATATCCTTGCTGCAGTCCGTGGAGGATCCTGCACTACAGCGGGTGGATGTGTCACCTGCAGACCATGGAGAGCCCATGCAGGAGCAGGTTCCTCATGAGAACTGCAGCTTGTGCAGAGGAGCCCACACAGGAGCAGGTTTTCTGGCAGCAACTGCAGCTCTTCATAAGTGATCTCCTTGTCCTTACCTCAAGCTTTTCTTACCACTAGCTTTTCTATGTAATTTTCTCCCTCTGTGCTGCTGAGGATGGGGAGCGAGAGAGCAGCTGGGTGAGCACCTGGCGTTCAGCAAAGATCAACCCGCAACAGAGATATATGACATAAAGGTGCTGTTTTAGAATCAGTTGGGGTGAAGACTAGACAAAAATTTAGAAAAGAAACCTAATTTCAACAGGGTTCTGAATTGAGGAATTCCTGATCTGAGAAAGGTTAGATGTGAGTGGATGTTGAATAGATGATGAACGTATATATGATTTGTTTTCCTGTGCTCCTAATCATGGAGATAGGTAGTTGTGATAGTTGGTAAATTAGAGTCTGTAATGAGAGGCCACAGCCTTTGTAGATTTGTAAGTACCCCAAAATCAGAGTGAAGAGAACCACACAGCCCATGCAACTTCTTTTCCCCCAGTATTGAATTAAGACTTCAATTTATTTTATAATTTTCCTGTTGTGAGCAAATGCATGTTTGTAGCAAGAAACTATTTAATTCAACTTGAACCTGTCATTATGAGGTGTCATTGAAGAATATTGCTGCCTTTCTCTTAGCAAATGTGATGCCCAGCAGGACTTGTTCAATATTACAAAGAAATTTGTGTTCAAGATTAAACTGGAACCTGAACTCCTGCAGGATCCCACAGCTGTAATGATAGTGTTGAGCTGCTCTTGGCACCAGCTCACATCAATCATAATAAATAAAGCTATACTGATATTTTCACTACATCTGTCTCCTGAATGGGTTCCCTGCATGAAGCAGAAATGCTGAGGTAATAACAAAACAGTTCATCTCCTTCAAAATCTCCATGGTAATGCATATGCACAGGAGGGAGCATTGCACAAGTCAAAACCAAGCAATCTTCCTTCTGTCTTTTTTGGCTCTTCTGTGCCCAGCCTGGGGAGCTTCCCACATTGAAAATGTTGCATTTAAATAAGTAAATTTGAACCACGATAATTAAAGGTAAATAATATTTCCTCAGTAATCTGAAAAGTGCAGCTGGACTTAAACACAGCACAAAATGGTTTTAAAAAATTGCTTAAAAAGTTTTTAATCAACTGTTATAGTTTTACATTTGTATATTTATGTTTATTTTTACATATACACAGACATGTATGTGTATATACATAGAAAATATTGTGTTTTCAGAAGTTATGTGAGACTGTCTCAGATCAGAAGTACTTTATCAAATGTTTGTCCTTCAATAAATGCATTCTAAAAATAGTGTCTGTTACCAATAACAGAGACAAAGCATATTTTTTTGGTGTTCATTACAAATACGGATGGATATTACGAGAAGTATGATGTCCTTCATGCTCTATGATTTTTTTTCTTTTTTTTTTTCTGGTGTTTGGATTGAATAAGTGCTGTGGTAAGATTCTGTGACAAATGTTAAATCAGGCATTTGTTCAAACTGAAATTGATTTATATAGTATACAATCTTGACATTTTTATACATTTAGAAGGACAAGTTAATCTTCAATCTGGGTTGAATTTTTGAAATTTCAGGAATAAACAAAATGTCAGAAAATGGCTTGGCTAGCTTTGGACACATTTGTATAATGATAATAGAACTGGCATGACTGCATATTGTCCTGAACCAGTAGAGGACCAGTGTCTTACCTGTTTTATGTGAATAAGCTGTGGTTGATAGAGTTCTGCTTTTTAATGTAAATCAGAAGATCGTAACAGGCATCATTGGTGGTAAGGCATAAAAGAATTGAAAAAATATATAAACCCTCTTAAAAGTCTTGTTCTCACTCTATGGATTTTCCTTTTTGATATCCGTCAAGCTTTGCAACATTGGCAGTTCCTGTAGCTTGGTCTTTGTGACATATGGAAGTAAATGTCAGGGAACTTGTGTTCCCTGAAGTAGCACAGGGCTGAGGCAGTGCATGGTCCTGGGCTGTGCTGGCAGGGGTCTTGCTGATCACAGTGAGGGAAAACATGCTTCAGAAAATGAAAATTTCAGCATAGTAACAGCAGGGGAATGACAGCTCCTGCTAGCATTACACAGCACAGTGGTCAAGATTTTACAGCCCTTGTGTGTCTAAATACATCTATCAATTATTTTTTCAATACAGGCGCAAAACATTTTTATTTCAAGTCTGAGTGTACAACCAGCTCAATGCTGAAGAAAAACATGAGGCCTGTTGGTGCAGCAGACATGTTGTTTTCAAGGGTAAAAAGCATATCTGGGAAATAGCAAAGGGAAAACATTCATGCAGTCTCTCCAAAGAACATTTCCCTGAAGCTCTTGTGGCTGCTTGAGAAACTGCAGCCTGGTTTCCTCACATCCCGTCGTTCTTAATGGGCTGAGAGAGTGGCAGAAGTGACAGACTATGACTGACAATTTTGGATACAATAAGACTGGATTTAGTGGGGCCAGGATTTCAACTTGAGACCTTCTTACAAGGAAGAAAACATCAGTTAGATAAAACGTTTTATTAAAGCTTGTTAAGTGTGCCTTGCCTTTGCCCTAGATAATGGCAGTTGTATGGAAACAAATTACCTGTTTATAATTATCCTTTTTATTTTCCTCAGAAATTCACTGTGCTCAAAAACCCAGGAACTTGTAGGGGAAACGTTGATTGATGAAATAACTTTTTGATGATATTTGTAAGTATGGCTGTTCTTATTCAGCAAAGCCACAGTTAGTGTCATGTCAAAGAAATAGTGGCTAAACTGAAGACATTTTATGTACCCACTGCTGAAGGAGATAATGGGCTGATGAATCGCACTGTACAAGGTATGACAGTGTTACAACTGTCTCCAAAAGCAGGTGATAAAGACTGTAGTATTACTGAAATATAAACAGGGCTAGGATTTGGTCTAAAAGATGTTTATTTCTGATCAGAATGAAATAATAAAAGAAAGAGCATAAAATCCTCCTATTCTTCTATGTGGTCTTGAGTCGTTAAGGTGCAGGTGGTTAGAAAACTGCCTTTTTATTTCTAAATTGATGTATACTGTATTGAGACACAGTAACTATGAAAATCAATGATGTCACTCTTGCAATAACCCTGTGATCTGCAGAAGTATTCCAAATACAATGCAAGTAAAAAGCTATGGAGATACTATATATTTTTCATTGCCTAGGGACAAAAAAAAATTCATTTAAAATATTATTTTTTTACACTGAGGTGTAGCTATGTACTGACACAATGGAAAAGTAAAATGCTATAAAAATTTCAAAGTAAATTTTGGATATAAAGATGGATCTTTAGGGAAAATAAACAGAAACAAGAGAGTAAACTGCATGCTGTTGAATAAGAATTAGAGTGGAATTTAACCCAGTAATCCCAGTCATCTTTAGAAGGTCAGGAAACCTTTCTTCATTCTCCACAGACAGAATATAATCCAACCAGAACAGGATAAAAAATAGCTGTCTGTGAAACTCCAATAAATTTTTTATATCCCTGTAGGACTATAATCTTCTTAAAGCAGTAAAAATGTTCTGAACTTTTTGTATGTAATACTGGAGTCTAACATATACCGAATCGATGATGGATTTCTCAGGGGAAAAGATTTCAGGTTTCAATAATTTTTCCCTTTGCATTTAAGAATAACTTTAATATCATTCTAAAGAATGGCATTAGGAGAGTCTGTAGGCACTTGTCTAATTTAATGGCACAAGCCACTTGAACCATGTGGATGTTAAAATTGGCTATTAACATTTTAAAGGAAGCGAAGAATAAAGCCTGCTTACATGGCTATAGACTATTTTATTTATCAAGACCAAAAAGAAGTCCCAGATGTTATGAAGCATTTTATTGACCTCCTGGCTACAGAAGTGTGGGTAAGTCAAATATTCTTCAGAGAACAATTTACTGGACATTTGGGTTTAGCAACAGTATGTTTTTTAAGACAAGTTAGTGTCCCTTACTCTGTTAATATTTTCGAGTGTGATTTGAGCTCTCTCTTTGAAAAAAGAGATTTAAAGCTTGGACTGAATTAGTCTATGAAGTGCATCCTCAAGGTGAGCTGCATGATTGGAGATAGTCATAGTTTGCTGTTTCAGATTTAAGCAAAATAACCTCCTGCTCTAGTGGCCATTCTCAGCACGACCAGCCCAGCCTCCTTGGTGCCCCTACCAGGTGTGGTGAGTCTCGCTCACAGATTATAGGGGGAAGCTGGAGAACTAATTTTGAGTAGACAGCAAGTGCCCAATGCCTTGGAGGAGCCCCAGCCCTGCAGAAGGGCTGCCTGGTCTCTTTGGAGAATAAGAAATTTGACGTAGACATGGCCTACCACTGTGTGTAGGAAGATCATTATAAAGGATCTTGATTTTGGGTTGTGCAAAGCATGCTGCCAACAAGCATTGATGGATGCAATGGATATGGAATAGAAACCTGGCAATGTTCAAAATGCTCCTGTGAATGCAATTGGTCGAACACTTAGTGCAGTTGCTGTCTTGGCCATGGGTGCTGGAAACAGGAATGACCAGGAGTTGTTACCTGCCCTAGTGTTTCCTATGGCACTCCTGCATTTTTGGAGATGGGCATGAGCGTTTATAACTCATTTGGAGCTAAAATTTAGGAATTGCTTAATTCCCCTATGTCAGGGAAGCATTGTCTCAGTGACTTCATGACTATGCTGTACAGCAGCAGAGTATGGTAAGAGAAGATAATGAGTTTCCTTGCTGTTTGTGTAAGGACAGCAGGGTGGACTGTTATGAATATTAAATGCTTCTCATTGCATTTCTCTTTTAATTGAAAATTTACAATATGGAAGACAGTTAGCACAAAGTAATTTTAGATGTTCCTCTCACATAAATGTCAGAGAAAAGATCTAAAACATCAGAGAGACCTTGATTAAATAAAATAAAAAAAAAAACTGTGGGATGAATTCACACTTGGTGGAAATAAAATAATGGATAAGTGGGTTAGGCAGAAAGAATGCTCCTATCATTTATCTGGTTGGCTCTAATGTGTCCCTTACCACTAAGTGCAGCAAAAGGAGTTTGTGGGTAGAGATGGGTATTCTTCATTTTCCTGTTTCCGATCCAGTAATTAGGGGCATGATGTAGCAGATGTCAAAAAGTCACTTCTACCCTTAAGATCATTATAAGGTTTGTTCTACCCACTTTAAGTCAGCATTATTCCCCATGCCAGAACTATCTTTAGGCTGCTGGACTGTACTGAACTTTGCTCCTGCCCAGCTCTTGGGCATCTCATGGGAGTTGCTGTTTTTAATCTCCCAAGCTGTACTCCTGCCCCACCTGTGTGCAAGTGGGCAGGACCCCGACCAGTGCTGGTCACAGCAAAGGGTTCTCACTGGGGTGTCCAGTTTTCTGGGGGCCCCAGGTGAACACATCTAGTAGAGCTGTGAGAAAATTCCAGGCTCTCCAATCTACCTACTCTGGTACTTCAGTCCAGCTGTTTGGAACCAAGCTGGTTTGTTGACTTGGTATTAGATATGTCTGGTAATTTACTTTTCAGAATATTTTATACATTTTATTTCCTCTGTTTTGTTTTGCATATATTATCCTTTACAAAGAAAAATTTTAGTGCAAGTAAGATGTCATTCTTGAGGATTATTTCCTTTCCCTTGTGATTCAAGAATATCCCAAGATTTCTGCCTGCTTTTGAAATGTGTTTTTATAAAAAAACCTCCAATCTATACTCATTTCCATAACTAGTAAAATTCTCTAGCTTATCTATTATGTTGTTAATTACAGTTTTATCAGTGTTGGACAAAGAAAAAACAGTAATCTACTTTTGCCAAAATTATTTCTCTGTTTCAAATCCTAGCTTCCTGTTTCCTACTGGTCTTGAAACTTAATTTAACAAACAAAGTAAGTATTATTTTTTATAAAATATCCTTTGCAAGCCTTTCAGAGATTTAGTAAATATAATGTACAATAAAGGTAACTAAAGTAAAAAGTAGTATGTCAGCTTAGTCCAAGTACAGCCAGTCCTATCAATTGTAGAAATATAAAGATGCGAAACTAAGTAGGAAGGAAAAAACCATCTATTTTAAAAAAACTTCTATTTTAAAAAACAAACCCATGATGTTGATTACTTACAGTTTAAAATAGGAGGCATATATAAAATAATTGTTGAATTGAAAGCAATCAACATCATGCTGGTTTATGAAAATATGATGAAGGCATGACCTTTCCTTAGGGTAGGTGATATTTCTAATAGTTTGCTCCTCTTTTTAAATTTTAGCTTCAAATCAAGGTAAAGCATATGGTCTGATAATGGCATAGTTTTTCACATTGTCAAAACTGGTATTTTAAATGGGCTGTGACTGACCTACTCATAAAATGGGTTCAAATGCAAATGGTCACTGTATGCTAAGCATGGGCCAAGGACATGTCATACTTTGCTTATGATGTTTAGATGCTTTCATGACAGCAGAAGGGCCACCAGTTTTAGCCCTTCCTTGACAGCCTTTACTTAGGATGAAACAGATTTGCGCTCTCTGAGGTTGCATTGCAACAGCACAGCCCTCCAACACTGGTGGAAAAAAGCTTTACGAACAAATGAATTCACACTTCTCTCAGTCATGACTTCTCATCCCCAAGGCAGTATCATACCAGCTGATTCAGAGAGGGAGCAATAAGGTGATGAAGGCGCAGGAACCTTTTGCTCTTTTTTTGGGGCCAAGCACATGTGTGACAGAATTGCAGAAAATTTGCACTTCCCAAAGCAGTAGGCCCAGGTGAAGAGCAGGAGATACAACCTCACTCTCCCCAAAACTGGGCCATGTTGGCTCATTAGCAGAAAACCACATTCTCTGCTCCAACAATAAAAGAAGCAGCGTTTTGGCTCTCCATAAGCTGTTGGGGTGTCACAAATGGTGAATGTACCCTTGTGTGAGTCCAGTGATACATTTGACTCATTTCTCTGGGCTTTGTCCATGTGAGTCATTTTAATCCGTAGCCAAAATAAAATTTTTTAACCTACTTGGTTTCCACATGCAGATTTTAAGCAAACCACCAACTTTGTAAGTGTTAATTCAACCAGTAGATAACTAGCAATACAACATAGTTATAAATGTACAATAGGCTCTGCAAATTCAACTCCTTTCATTGGTAGCCGAAACGTTAGTCCAAATAAGAAACTGACAGAGAAATGAGTTGATGTATGTTCACGGAGATATACACCCCAGTAGCTTGCTTTTACTTAAATGAAAATTTTGTCCCCAGAAATGTCTGTGTGGTGATCTTTGTCTTTAAAATAGAGGAAGGCTCCTCATTCTACTTTCTCATCTATTTCAAATAATTCAGCTATGTGTCATAAACCATCACTTATTTCCCAACCGCAGAGACCAGAAGTATTTTCATCACTGTACCTCCTGTTCCTGTTAACCAAACTTCTTCCAGAAGAAAATAACACATTTATTTCTAAACCCCTGATCTTTTCCATACTTAATGCTTATTTTCTGCCTAATTTTGATCTTTTCACGCAGAGTCAGCATCTCTGTTTCTTCACTAAATGTGCATTGGTTGTTCTTCAATGGCCTTGCCTTATTTCAGTGTAGCTACAATAGTTGAGGAGAGGAGTTCTTTCTTTAGCAACCACAAATGGGGCTTGGGTACAGAAACACCTCTCTTCCTCATAAATCAATTTCAATGAAAAATATTTGTGGCTTTCTTCCTTTCTTCTAGAAACTGATTTTTCTAAACAATTTGTTCTTTACACTGATATTTCCTGATTACAGGAACAAGTTTTAATCCTATAAACCTTGGGTAATATATTTGATTTATATTGAACAAGTAGGTTTCATCATTAAACTAGAGTTAGACAGGATAAAAGTTATAGGATTGCAGAATTATAGAATGGTTTGGGTTGGAAAGCTTCTCTAAAGATCACCTAGTCCAAACCTCTTGCTGTGTGCGGCAGGGACATCTTTTGCTAGACTAGGTTTTCTCAAAGCATTGTCCAGCCTGCTCTTGAATGCTTCCAGCAATGGGGCATCCACAGCTTCTCTGGGCAACTTGTTCCAATGTCTCACCACCCCCACCATAAGAAATTCCTTCTAGTTTAAACCTACTGTCAGTTTAAAACTGTTTCCCTTTGTATTGTTATTATAGGCACTGGTGAAACCTTTTCTCCGTGTCTCTTATAAGCCCCCGTCTAAGCATGGAAAGGCCACAGTGAAGTCTCCTTGGAGCCTTCTCTTCTCCAGACTGAACAACCCCACCCCTCTCAGGCTTTCTTCATAAGCCTAATGTTACAGTCCTCTGATAATTTTCTTGACCCTCCTTTGAACCTGCCCTAACAGATCAATGTCTTGTAAAAAAAATTCTTTATGGACTTGTTGTTGCATATAGTTATTTTTTGTTGACGTATTTCCTTGTAAGGAGCTCATCTTCAAAGTTTTTATTCTGTTTTTTCTTTCCTTTCTTTTTTTCTCCCTTATCTATAAAAAATAGATTAGACAATCATTTATGGAAGCAAGTTCCTTCCTTCTGCTGCTGTTACAATCCAGATCTCCAATGCCTTCCACTATAGGGACTCATTTTTATGCATCATGTTTATCCTGAAACAGGAGAAATTTCTATGCATCTTTAACATCTCTGGGTCTAGTCCCTACTTATAAAAACCTCACCTTCATTGGACTGGAGGGTCAGAAAGCAGTGCTTTCAGAATCCTATCTACTTTTAATCTCCAGCCTTAGGAAACTGGTCAGTTTTGAAAGCATGGTATGAACTGACATGATGATCTTGTGCTACATACAGAATGCCTGCAGTTCAGTAGATAATAAATTGTATCACTTGTTTTTCGGTAAAATTAAGAAAACTAAATGCCTCTTGCATCTTTCTTTCTGTCTCTTTTAATAGCTTTTAAAGTTATTGGCCAATTTTAACCCAGTTTGTCAAAGGAATAATCAAAAGTACTTAATTCATGAGATATGTTTAGTGGAGTGGTTGGAGAGAGAGTTCATTAGGAGCCTCATACGCGGCAGAGGCAAAAGAGGAAGGTTTTAAACAGAACAGGAATTGCTCCAGTACCTCTAGGACAGCTGATTTTATTTTTTAAACATTTATGAGTTCTTAAAGGTCTCCATGGTGATCACTGACCTGGCTTGCCTTAGATTAGTTACCTGGGGCACAGTGCACTATTTTATTAATTATATCAGGAAAGCAGAAACCAACAGAAGTGATGTACACCTAATTCCTTCCAAACCAAGTACACTTAAAAATGTGCTAAATGATTAAGTGTTTTATAAATTTGTGTTTTCCAAATGTCCATTTGAGAACAATTTATCCATTAGGAACAACACATTTTTGACAATCTCTTACTGTCTGTAGGTCTGGGATTGAGTGGTTCTCTGGGAACAGCATGCTGACTAACTTCAGGAATAACATGTTCTTCTACATTTTTATCTAGACTGGAAGCATGTCATCTCTGCAAAACATATATAAACTAGATAGAGTGTATATAAACTTGATGGACTATTATGCTGGTTTATAGCTTTGCCTTCTATATTAACCATGAAGATTGTGTTAGTATAATTGCAAAAGTAGTGTTTATCACTTGTGCATTTTTTCTAATATTAAAAAAGCCGCTTGATATCCATCCTTGGTCCCCCTTTCAAATATTAAATATTTAATTGTGTTCATAATCAAAACAAGCTTGAAAAAAAAATGCTTTCATACTAAATGACTGTCATTTTTCTTAGATGCTTATGTACAGTAAATTTATGTAGACTTAATTAGAAGTACTCAAATGAAAACATAACTGTTCTTCCAAGTATTTTTTTTTTTAATTTAACGACAAAGAAACAATTCACCAAATTCTTCTTATGAAAATTTATCTGCAAGTTTTACCTCATAGGAGCTAGATAGAAGTCTGTTTAAAGCTTTTAAAGAAGGCAGGATGTGCAGTTAGGAAGAATTCAGTGTAGAATTTCCATCTTTTATGTACCCAAAATTTCCTTTACTATGTTTTCTAAAAACCATAAACACTGTCAATGTCAGATACAGTCATAATGGTGAAGCAATCAATGGTTGTTATTCTGTAATTATTCTGGAAAATGCTCAGGATTTTCCCTCTATTCTTCCTTTAGGTTTTATTACCTCAGATTTATTAGTCCTGTTAGCTAGTCCTATTGGAACTACCTAGATGGTTTGTGAAATAGTGTCTGTTTTTGTTCTATAAATACATTCCTTGATCAAAGACTACAGGGTTTTGAAGGGAGAAAACTAGAAGGGAAAGGCAGAGAAATGGGAAATAAGCCTTCAACCCAGGGTAGATTTTCTGCTGTTTTGAGCACTTTTTTGTTTTTCCAATTCCAAAAAAGAAGTTAATTTCACAGTGGTGAAGCTGAAGGCGGCAAACATTTATCAGCTGATGGTCCTGCCTGTGTCTGCCCTTGTGGCTCTAGAAGGTTCTCCATATCAGACTACAGAACAGCAGGTAACAAAGGGGCCTAACAAAAGCAGAAATCAAGCAGTGAAATCACAGAACTTCAGAGGATCTGTTTTTAATTCAAGTCTAACTTCAATTTGTTTTGGGTGATTTACTTCAAAGCATTTTTAAAAAATAAACTTATTAAATGTGTTTGTAAAGGAGGTTAATTTTCACATCCACCTTGTAATCAGGTGGAAAATAAGTAATTTTATGGTATTTCCTATGGACTTCTGAAGTAAAAAGGCAACATGGAGGAAAGCATGAACATAGTGATTGAATGTTTTTGCTTGGAAGACATCCTGTTGAACATGACTTGTAGAAGAAAAGGACGAGCAGTTAAATAAACTGTAAAATAGTGGTAGTAGTAGTAATTCCTGTTTAACTTAGAGAGCCTTGAGATGTGTTTGCTGCAGGCCAGACAAATCAAATCTTCTGAAAGTTACTGTTCTGTGGCTGGATTTTGAAAAAATATGGGGAGATATCACTCAAATCCTTGTATTTTCAGCTACTTTTATTCTGTGTCATTCAATGATTTGTGTGCTGATGTGATATGCTATGGGAGAAATGTTAAAGTGGAATGGGTAGGAAAAACTATTCAAGTGCTCAGAATTATGTTTACTGTCTCTGTTCAGAAGCTAAAAAATAATCACAGACTATTTTCTTAGACTGGGCTCTCTCTACAGTGCATATAATAAAAACTTTTCCATATAGTTCCTACAGTTATTATGTCTTAAAGGCAGCAGGCAGACATCTGCTTTAGTTCACCACTGCCTCTTTCTTTGTCCAGTCTCTCCAGCCTTACAATATTCCTCCCTGTCCTTTCCCTCTGTGTATCTTTTCCTTTTCTTCTTTACCAATTTGTCTCAAAATCATGAAAGGCTGAAAATTAGCATGAAGCAAAAAGTATTAAATGTTTGCCTAAAAACTGAAAAATAGTGTCTCAGAGAGCACAACAGCTGAGCAATTCATCCTGCTGCAGCAGTAACTTAAAGGCTGATTTTAAACCCTCTGGGAATAGCCCTCCACTGGGGAATATGGGACGGGGCAGGGGTAGACTTTCTTTGCTTGTTGTCGATGGAGTCCACAAATTTTTCTCCAGGGATTGCTGATGACACCTTTCTGTTGGCTCCTGTGGGGCAAGGCAGTGGGGGCCACAATCTTGTGCCTATTTTCCTGAACTTGGTGATTTGACAAAGTGGCTTAATCCCAACAACTACTCATAGCCATCCAAGCCTTTGGGAACATTTTTCAAAGGAAGCATATTTTCTTAATGTTTATTCTGTTTTTCCAGTTTTCAGTGGAAATATATTTAGGATAGCGTAGGTTAAGCAAGTTTTTCAAATATTATTCATTCTGGAAGTGTTCTCCTTGTTAAGTCAGGCATAACCTGTCTTTTTGAGTTTTAACTACTGACAATTTGACTTTACATGAAAAGGGGAATGATAGTGTTGGTAAAACTATACAAATCTCAGAAAATGTTCAATATCACCTACCATTTTCTTTTCTTTTTTTCATATAACTGTCTTTATGCTGCTTAAATGAAATATTTGATAAGTGTAGAAATTATTTCTTTTTTTTTTAATTGAGGAAGAGTCACTAAGCTTATCAGGGTAAAATAAATTTGGTACTTCAGAAGGCAAGAAAATCTAAATGAACCAGGGAAGTATCCTATTTTATCTCACATTGCATCTTCTAAACATGTCTGTATCTCGAAAGGCAAATACGTATATTGTAGAAATCAAGTTTGGGTCTCAAGGTGAAGAGATCAGTAGTTATATGTTCAGAATATAATTGCAGCAGATTTGATTGAAAAGCAAATATGTCTTTCCCGTTGAGTGAAAAAATATGAAAGTCAAAAGAAAAAAAGCTTTTCCAAAACAATCTTGGGGAAGGTTTAATACCTTAATTTCATTTCAGGGGGAATGTCCATGTATAGCATTTTAGAAGCAAAAATACATGCATCTTCTATGGTAGAAGAATAGCTATGGAGCCAAGTGTTTAACACAATGAATTACTTTGGAGCCATTTCTGAAATCTGTTGTTGAAACAAATGAAATTGTTTTAATATCTAATATAATTTTAAAGTCCCCAAAATTGAATCCTCCCCAAGAGGAGAAAATTATAACCCGGCAGATGTGTCTCATATCTTTGGTGTTTGCACCTATAGATAAATTTGTATCAGAATTAAATGAGTCATTGGAACAGGCTGCCAAGGAAGTGGTAGAATCACCATCCTGGGAAGTGCTTAAAAGGTGTGTAGATGTAGTTCTTAGGGACAGGGTTTCATGATGGATCTGGTAGTGTTAGGTCAGTGATTGGACTTTAAGATCTCAGAGGTCTTTTCCAACCGTAATGATACTATGTTCTCTGATTTTCTATCCTTTCTTATTTTTTCTTTTTCTTATTTCTTTGTTGTACCAAAAAGAACATAATGTTAATCCACTTTGAAGGTCTGTGTATCAATTCATACTTCCTAAGAGATCTTTTTCAAACCTCAGAGATGTACAAAGTTTTAGCAAAATGATAAAATCATGTGCAATTCATTTACCTTTTGGATACACAATTATGATTCAAATTGTTTCAGTGGAGTGTACCCCAAAGACCTATTTGTGCATTACTCTAAAGCGACATGGGGCAATCACAGAGAGGAAGCAGGAGCTGTGAGTATATCTGGCACACAGGTTCAATAGTATTGAACCTGGATCCTTTCTCAGAAGCACTTTCTCTCCAGGAGGAATTATTAATCTGAAAATGATAAAGTCTTACTTACCCTTTCAAGTGACAGACTCTGTAAAAAAACAACATTAATGAACACAGTCTGCAAAATAATAAATAAAACTGGTGTTCAATTTGTTGAAATAAGTTACTGCAGAAATGATGTCTGTAGAAAGCTCACGCAATATAGGTAAGGTTGCTATTTCACCTGATTGTCACAATGTTACTACCTTAGATATGCAGAAACAGTTGAGTTGCAACAGTTTATCATTAAATAGTTACTCTATTTCTTTACAACTTTTTCCTTAATACATACTTGTTAGGAAGAATGGACTAAGCCATGGAATAAACCAGCACCTATGGAGTAGGAATTACAGGAAGAACGTGTGACCAGGAAAACCAGAGGAATTACAGGAAGAACGTGTGACCAGGAAAACCAGCAGTTTGAACAGAGGGCTAACGAGTCGAGGCAAACCACAGGCACATAACAGCAGTGTCAGCTCAAACACACCACGGGTCTTCAGATTAATCACAGTGCCAAGGGACTGGAGGCTCTCTGAGCCAAACCACCAGCTGCTAATGGCACAGCAAAGGCTTGTCAGAGCCCAGTTACTAAGAAGCTTCCATGGCAACATCCCTGAAAGAGGGCCTTCACCTAAAACCTGGCATGCCTGTATGAAGCACTTCCAGGAGCTGTGGGACTGATCTTGTTCGTGGGGCTTGGCTCAACAGCAGGGATGCCCATGAACTCTGAAGAGACCTCGTTACTTTGTTGCCATGGGCATTCAAAAGAAGAGAAATCTAATTATAGGAAGAGCTTATCTGCTTTTTCCTCCCATGACACCTATAGAAACCCAGGTATGTAACTCTTTGCAGCAGCCTTAGGATCATTCCTTTTTAAAATTTCTTTTCAGAGGCAACAAAGGTAAAAGAGCGGGGGCCTCAAATGGTTCATACTTCTATTGTCCAGGCTACATACAAAATTTAGAGTGTCGCTTCTCCTGTAGAATAGTTCTTGTCTCTTTCATTGTCTTCAGTTCCTAGAAGCTGGTCCTAGTTTTCAGTATTCCTAATAATGGAGGGAAATTTAATTGCCAGAGGTACACTCCATTTTTACGAAAAATACAAAGAACACTTTATGATGATCCTTTGCACTCAGTGGACCTGTCTATATAACCCAGAGCCTCATTTTCTTGGAGTGAGGATTCATCTCTGAATATGTCTGAGGTGATCTCTGAAACTCTCTTCTGAGATGACAGGTATGCTGCGGTGTCTGAAACAGTGCTGTGTGGGTCACTGATAGGCAGCATGAGAAGGATTCAGCATTTTCAATTCTGAAATACATATTTTAATCTTGTTACACTCACATGACTGTTCCAGAACAGTAGGACATAATTTTCCCTAAATAAGTTTTTCTTTATGACTTTTAGCCTCTTATGTAACAATTTTAACATCATAATTAGTAAACATATCTTGCTAGAGGGCGCATAACTTCATCTGAATATTTTTGCTGACTAGCTGAGACAATAAATCTTATCTGAATAGTTTTTGACACTTTCCTAACTCTCCATTAATTTAAAAGGTGGATCAAGCATTCTGCAAGCATCATGTGAAACTTTAAAGTATACAGTATCCCATAAACACATGCTAAAAATCAACGTAAAAATAAATCAAAATCAGCAGTCAAAAGTTCAGATTTATAAGTAAGTAAGTAAGACACTCAGATTTGCACCTAAAAATATAGTGAGATGATTTTATTACTTACATTGAAGTATATAAGTTTTATTACTAGAATTTACAGGTTAAATTGGTATTGGAAAGTTGTCTTTCTCTGAATACTTATTCATCTACAATGAACTGGCTCCAAGAGAAAAGGCTAAAGCCTAAAAGTGCCATTTGCCAGCCTCAGCTGCTGGAGCTCCCCCTCTCTCTCAGTCTCGTTGTGTGTATACATTTTTCCTCCTCAGTAGTAAAAATGTGCCTTTGAAATAAATGGCTGTTTTGTTCAGGAACGAGTTATTTACAGACCTCAGAACCAAAGAATACTTTGGTTCCGAGGAGAATTTTAAAGGCCGTCTAGTCCACCCACCCGCAATGAGTGGGGACATTCTGAACCAGATCAGGGTGCTCACAGCCCTGCCCAGCCTGACCTTGAGTTTTCGGGGAGGGGGCATTTATCACCTCTCAGGGCAACATGTTTTCTGGCTTGATGAAAACCTGCTATGCAAGACAATGTCGCTGCCAGCTGATCACAGGACAGTCTCAGGGAATTTGTCTGTTGGTTTTGCAAAGCTGCTTAGTGTTGTACCTTATAAAAAGTGTTTACATTCTGGTAAACTTTAGAAGTAACATTGGTTTTAATTATGAAACAGATTTTCTTAGAAACCGTGTAACTGCATAAGAAACTGACTGCTGGATTCAGTCCTTCTAAGGTGAATATTTTCTAGGAGAGTTTCTGTCTGCAGGATGAAAGTGAAACCATGGGTTACATGCCAGGAACATGACTGGCTGTATGTATGTCTTGTGCTTTCTAAAGCTAATCAGCGGGGGTTTTTTACTGTAGTAGGAATTAAGCATTTTTATGCATGTTTGATGTATTGTCCTTCCATAGTCTTCATGAATAAACCCCAGATTATTTCATTTTCTTTAACAGCCATCTGTATAAGATGCCTGACTGGCCAACTCTCCCTACTGGTAGAAAGTAGCAGTTTCTGTCACTATGTGGCAGAGCAAGTATGAAGCCTCAGGCAGTAAAGACTTACTTGTGTCTTCACTTAAATCATACTATTAAAACATTGAAAATAAAGCCATTGGGCCATAAAAGACTTTCTGTTCTTGAGATTTCAAAGGATCTTTGCATTTACTAAAAAGATCTTTTGGTATGTAGAGCAATTACCAACCTAAAGCAATTAGTAATCTTCTTTCACCACAACGGAAAAGTGCTTTGGAATATTAGCTGAACGGGATTCTAGTTTATTAAAATAAAAAAGGACTGTCTTGGTGCCATTTACTTTATGAATATGCTGATAATTTGTTATAATAGGCAGTTATACTAACAGCAAAAGCGGTGAAATCAGAAAAAAAGGTCAAGACGACCTGATAACGGTGTGTACTTCAGTGTAATGACAAAGTCTTTGATGATTTTCTTTGTTCTCCTGCCAAATTGTTATTTCTCACTTGATATTTCTTCTTGATGCCTCTTGGTTGCACTAATGCCTAGTCAACACTTTCTGCTTCTGTAGGTTTTGTTCAGTTTGTGTTGTTCTTGTGATTTCTGTTATACTTCTATTGATTTTCTTTTCTTTCCCCTCCTCCTTGTCTTTTAGAAAAGAAATTTTTAGCCTGGTATTTTTATTCCATGAATAGTATCATTGAATTTAGTGGTGCTACACACAGTAAGTAATGACAATAAAATTGGACTTAGTATTTTATGTGTCCCACTAAGTACCTTTCTAAGTGGAGCCTGAATTTTCCAGCTTTATAGCCAGCTCAGCTTTAAGCAAATGACAAATTGATCCCAGGCTAATTTTCTTCTTGCATCGCTTATTTAAACAAATGTCTCAAAAGGTGCACATCCTTATGCTGCAAAACATTGGCAAGAGATTTCAGATTAATTTTCACGCTTTGTAATCTACGGTTTAGTAACAGCATCAAACAAGACAGCATAAAACGGCTATCTGTGCTCCTTGTGACGTTTATACATGAGCTTAATTTTTATTTTTTACTTTGTAAACATGCTGAAGCAAATGACTGCGAAAGGCTTAAAATATGTACCTTGCTGTTGTTTGACACTGCTAAGCAGTTGTGAGCATGGCTGCTCACAGCTTGGATGAGTTTACTCTTTACTGAGTAAAATCTGCCTGGGTGGCCAGGCCCAGAGAGTTGTAGGGAATGGAGTCATGTCCAGCTGGTGGCCGGTCACAGGTGGTGTTCCCCAGGGCTCAGTTTTGGGAACGTTCCTGTTTAATATCTTTATCAACGATCTGGAAGAGCGGATCAAGTCCACGCTCTGCCAGTTTGCAGCTGACACCAAGGAGTGTTGATCTACTGGAGGGCTGGAAGGCTCTGCAGAGGGATCTGGAGAGGCTGAATCCATGAGCTGAGGTGAATTGCCTGAGTTTCAACAAAGTGCTGGATTCTACACTTGGGTCACAAAAGCTCCAGGCAGTGCTACAGGCTTGGGGACAAGTGCCTGGGAAGCTGCCCAGCAGAAAATGACCTGGGGGTGTTGGTTGACAGCCAGCTGAACATAAGCCAGTGTGTGCTCAGGTGGCCAAGAAGCCACTGGCATCCTGGCTTGGATGAGCAATAGCATGGCCAGCAGGACCAGGGCAGTGATAGTCCCGCTGTATTTGGCACTGGTGAGGCCACACCTGGAATCCTGTGTCCAGTTTTAGGCCACTCACTACAAGAAAGACACTGAGGTGCTGGAGCATGTCCGGCGAAGGGCAATGGAGGTGGTGAAGTGGCTGAGGGAGCTGGGGTTGTTAAGTCTGGAGAAAAGAAACCTCAGAGGAGACCTTATCACTCCCTACTACTATCTGAATTGAGGTTGTAGCCAGGTGGGAGTCAGTATTTTCTCCCAGGTAACAAATGACAGAACCCCAGGACATGGCCTCTAGCTGCTCAAGGGGAGGTTTAGATTGGATATTAGTAAAAATTTCTAAAGGGTTATCAAACTTTGGAACAGACTGAACAGGGAAGTGGTGGGGTCACTATCCCTGAAAGTATTTATGATGCAGATGTGGCACCTGGAGACATGGTTTAATGGTGGGCTTGGCAAAACTCAGTTAACTATTGGAATACATGATCTTACAGATCTTTCACATCCTTAATGAATTCTTTCGTGATTCTATGAAATATAACCAGGAAGAAAACTGAGCATGGCTACATGACAGAGCAGGCAGAGTAGGGAGGGAGAGGGCTGTGAAGGGCCACCTCAGCCCCGTTGTCAGAGCCCCCGCTGGCACTCATCCCCCCTCACAGACAGTTCTTTTTGTGTGTGCTCTGGCTAAATGGGCTTTCTGGATAGTTTGACAACTTTTGGGCTTCACCCTGACCCTTGAGTTTGAGTTCGAGCTTGAGCCTGTCAGTTCACAGCCCTTTGTTCAGTGTGACTTAAATAAACCCAAATAACCTCAAGTAACTGAGAGTTTGTTTTGTGAACATCACTGGTACGTGTTTAAGTAAGGTCACTTCCATCCTCCTGCACTGAAGAAAACTGTGTCCTCCATGCCTTGCTTTATTTGGAGCTCTCCACTCTTAGCATCACTATTACTGCACTGTTCTGCAGCTCTAGGTTCTTTATAGCATTAACTGAGCGACTGAGAGGACTTGATTCCCTTCCTGGGAAAAGGGAAGAGGGAACAACTAAGTGGGGTTTAGCGTTCCCAACTCCATCCTGGAGTCAGCAGCCACTCTGTTCCAGAGTCAGCAGAGGCTGGTTTAGTCCTCTGGTGCAAGCACAACCCTTATTCAGAGATCTAAATTCACTCCTCTTTGAACACAACACTTGTCTTTAAGCCATTAATTATGCATGAATGAAGATACCAAAAACAGGAGGCAGAAGAGGTAAGAGGGGCAAGGTTTAGGGGCTGTATGAAAAATTTACTTTTTTCTAGCTTCAGCTACATAATTTTTCTGTCTTACTTCTGCCAGACCCTGGAAGAAGTCAACAAACAATTCTAAGTCTCAAGCAAAGAAGATTAAGATTTTGGTATTATTTTCGTATAATCAACACAGTTCCTATGCTTCCTGGAAATGAATCAACCATCTTTTCTTGTTAAAAAGGTAAAGAGAAGACTGCAGGATCTTGAGCTCTTTGGGGAAAAGTCAGTACTTATCCCACACAATCCACTGGGATCATCCTAAAAAGAAACAACCAGGCTAATCTTAAAGTGGCTTTTATTTATTCCCATAAAACTTATGAATGGCATCAACATCATCTCCTGTCTCAGAACCAAAGTTGAGTGGATGTTCAGATTGTGTTCCCTCCCTGGAACAGTGTAACCACATACCAGCAGCACTGTGCTTCTACATGCTGGGAAGCCAACTTGCTGTGAAAGACGATTAACTGAAAATGCCCACAAAAGAAGTAATTGTAAATAATAATTAGAGAGAGAAAATTGTTTTGTTCTGTCATTGTTTCTTTTTGTTTGGCTGGTTTGTGTGGTTTTTTGTTTGTTTAGTTGTTTTTCTTCGTTAAAAAAATCTGTATCAGATGAACTGGTCTGTAGATCAACTATCTGTATTTTTATACAGATGTCTGAAGAATACCACAATTTTCTCTTTTGAAGAGAAGTCTTAAAAGTTGTTTTGTAGCTCACATTCGGCTGCTTTAGACATCCTTGTGTTTCCTCTGGAGTCACAGCTCTAGCCTGCTCCAGAACAGTGAGAAGTTATAAAACTTCAGCTGAGGATCTTGATGAAATGAAATGCAGGGAAGATGGCAAAGTAGTGACTTATTTTGACAATTCTGCCTCTGCTCCAAGGTCCTGGCACGTGTGCCTTGGCCAGCTGTGATGGAAGTATTGCTGGGGGGAGGCAGGGTGACAGCAGAGCAAAGCAGATAGCCTCCTGCTGGGATCTTCCGAATTCCTAATCCCAGCCACAGACCTCCCGATTGCCTGTTAGCTCTTCTCTGTGTAACATCCCAAGTTTTTAGAGGGCTAGGGTCAGAAACCTTTCAACACCTGCTCCAGTCCCTCCCTGCACTTTGAGGATGGCTACTGTCTTCATACCTGCCCAGGGACTTTTCTGAGGAAGGTGGACATGTCTTGGGACAGAAGCTATGCCAGTGCTCAGCATTTCATTGGGTTGGTTTCTGAAGGTCACAATGGAGGTCTGTACCAGTAACTTTTAAAAACGTGTAGCATGACCTTCTGTTATCTACAAGTAAAAGCAAAACACAAGTCTTATGCTGAATATTTAGTCTGCTGTGAACAATTATGTGTACAAAAACTGTTTAGGTAGCATTACATATTCTTTCTTGTCTCCTTTTCCCCCCCTTCCTCTCCCTTGCAGGACTTTGAAGAGCATAAAACACACCATTTCCTGAGAGCTGTGCTCATGCAGAGAGCTACACATTTCTGGATGCAGAGAGACAAGAGAACTTTGTTTCCCTGGCAACTGGAGCCACCAGAAGGTGTTTCCAGCGTCTCCTACCTTTACACAGGCTCACTATCATTGTAGCCTTTGGTCAATCACGTAGTTAAAACAAATATTAGCTGAAAAAGCATCTTCACGGTGTGCTCCACTTAACTCATGTGGTCTCTTCTCCAGCCTCTAGAACAGAAGGTGATCTCTGCAAATGATCCTGTACCAAAGTATCCAGTGTTACCGTTCATGGCTGAACCCCAAGGTCTGTCCTGTCCTGCACATTTGACTTAAAACCAAAAAGTGTCACGGTTTTCTAGGAAAAAATGCCAGGAACTAGGCAGCTTTCACTCAGAGCCTGTATATGCTGGGGTGACGGAGCTGGGTCTCTGCTGCAGCACGGTGAGCAGGTGGCACAGTGCTGCGCCGAGTCGTGCCGGTGATTCAAAGTGCTTCGTTCTTACCTCTGAGTCAGGGCTGAATTAATGTCCCACCACATTGTTTTAAAGTACTGTGCTGACAGGGGCAGCTCTTTGGCTTTTGGTAAGAAAAAAGACAGTGCTGAAGCCCTTCCTACCTGCTGTTGTTAAATATCACTTATCTCCCTCCCCCCAAGTTTCTTATTCATTCAAAGAATTTCACTAGGATCACTAAAGACAACACTTTACAGATACAAAATTCCCAGTTTATGGTTGCCCTTCCACTTATATTTAGCAACAATGTGTAGCTGATTTTTGATGGAGGCAGAAAGCCTGGGGAAAATAAAAGTTTCTGTAAATACATATGTTGTAGTTCCTAAGTATCGGGCAGCTGAATGTGATTTTTTTCATTTTTGAGGGCGGGAATTAATAACTATAACAATTTTCTATAATTATAGACTTTGATATATACTTTTTAATTCTTAATTTAAAAAGTTCAAGTGATTCCTATTGTGTTTCCCAAAATCCAGTGAGGTGAACACTACTGGGTCTAAAGAATTACAGCAAAATAATCAGGGGTCATGCAAGCCGCATGTTTGTAAGAAGGAGAATTGCAGCTGAGTGGTGAGACTATGTTTTTTTATTCTTTCTTCTCTAAATATTTCCTTTCTTTCCTTTGAAAGCAGAGCCTTCTGTCTGATGTCAGCCCTTAGAGGGAACAGGGATTTCTGGCATTGGTGTGTGGGCAGTCTGGGTTTGGTCACATGCAAAACATGCCTTTCTCTGCCCTTGTGACTTTAGGAGATTCCTGCTGTTTTCCAGAGGGCTGTTGGGAAGGGCACAGAGGCACTGAGCAATTAAGTTTTGAAAGAGGGGAAGATGGTGACGGACAGTGGTTCTTCCTCTGCCCTTAGTTTTTCTTTGGATATCATGGCAGTTGTTGCTGGTACCAGCAGTGAGACCAGTTACTGCTGATAATCAAGATATCTGGGTTTTCATTAAGAAAGCAAACACAAGAAATGAAAATATTATTTTTCAACAGTGAGTATGATTTTTATTTGACTTTCTGAAGACAATGCATTTCCCTAAGCCAAGTGCTTTCTTTCTACTGTATCACAAAGTCCTACAGCAACCAAGAGCCAAAGCTGGGCTTCCAACATGGAACACACATAGACAAAAAGCATCAGGCAACTTAAACATTGCCTCTGGCTCAGCCTGTAATTTGAAGAGTTGTGGTCAAACTCCACCTCCTTCCTGTCCCATGTAGTTACAATGCAGAATGCAGGGTCAGTGACTCTAACTGTGAGCACATCTAAGATCAATGGAGGGTTTCAGCACAGAATTTGTCTAGAGAATGAGCAGCTTAGTGTCCAACCACTGGTCCTTGAAAAAGCTGTGAGTTTGCTATTTTTCTTACTTGCGTCATCTGTGCTGTAGATTCACTCAGAGCAATAATAGGCTTTTCTTCCCCATACAGAAGTTTCTAATCCCCTTGTAGCAATTGCAGGGTGACAAAATGATTGCTTATAAGAGTTAAATTATCAATGAGTGCTAAAATATTGCTATCTTCAATCTTTCCTGTATATTTTAATTCCAGAATATAGAAAAGTCTGGGGAAGATGCTAACAAGAAGTTGAAAATGGCCAGTAAAATTATGTATGAGAAGATACAGCAACAGTAGTTCCCTTCAGTACATGGGCAGGAGACCATGGATTGCAGAGGATAAAAAGAGAATTGGAGAGCATTTTATGTTAGGATTCACTTCATCTTATAAAAAAAAAATGATTACTGCTTAGGTCTGTGTCCCTGCCTCGGGGGTATTTTTGTCACATATTTGTTAGTTTGCATTTTTATCCATCGTCATTAAATGTGAAACTTTTAGATGGCTCTATACACATGACAGTGAGAAGTTATTGAAGTTCTGGAGAAAACAGTGACCACAATCAAAGCCATCATCACATTTCAACAAACCTATTCCTCTAAAAGAGGAGAATCTGTACCTTTTAAGCCTCCTACATGACTTCTCACTCAGAGCTGACATAATTTATTCTCTTGATTATAGGTTTAGAAAAAAGTTGTTTTAGGGAAGAAAACTCATCCTGATCACAGACACTCAACAAGAAGATCATTAAGTAAAGTTTCAAGACTGGAAAAGATTGAAGAAAACCCACAGCCTTTCTCTCCTCTCTCCAGAGACTGCTTTTCCTGCTGCACATTTTGAGATGCAGCCAGTCTGGCTGTTCCTAGCCTCTTGCAAAGGAGTAGGAATAACTCAGGGTCTTGCCTCTTATCTCCCAGTTTGTCATTTAGAGAGACTCCTGGTGGGGATTTCAAGGTCTCTGTGCAAATTAAGGGACACTTGGACACACATATTGATCCCTTACCAACTCCTGCTTGAGGGAGTATGTTAGGGATAAGCTCTGAGGGATGTGATTTCTCTACACGCCATCTCCCCATTTCTAGCTGCAGCTGGTAGAATGGAGCTCTGACAGTGCTACATGGAATTCTTGGCCTCTCACACGGTGTGAGACAGCTTGAAAAAACTGTATAGTAATTGGGGTGTCCCTCTTTTCTTTGGTAGCCAGCTTCCGACTTTCTTTGAAGTTGCAGGTGCAAAAGAACAGGAACCAAACAACCCAGTGAGAAATGTTTTGGACACACAATTGTGGAGTTGAGGCATAAAAGAGCCAATGGACGAGGCAAGGCATCTAAACTTAAAATTCCTCTTTTATTCAGTGTCTTCTAGTCTGAAATCCTGTGAGATTCAATAAGACAGAGAGGATCATTGTTTGAGGCCTGAGAGTGCAGGGGAATTGAGGAAAGACAACTTGCAAAAATTTATTAAAATAAGCATTCATTCATAACAGAATTTATTTCTTGCTTTTCTTTTAATTTGTCTGCATCTCAGTGTCTAGAAGGAAGTCATGTGAGCTTCTGAGCTGCAGGGACAGAGACAGTGGAGAACGTGTGCATCAGTGCAGAGTGCTGCTGGAGCCCTGGCAGAGTGAGAGGGAGGCAGAGGGAGCCTGAGAGAGAAAGGCGAAGTGGTGGGAGCTGGAACAGCAGCAGCTGCTGCTGCTGCACGGCGCAGCTCATGCCCGGGAGCCGGCTCTGCTGCCAGCACGCCTCTCCGAGGGCACAGGTGCCTCACATCCAAAAATCCTAGGTGGTCAGTGGCAATTCCAGGAGCCAAGCACAGCTGCTTTATTCTTTTCTTTTCCTGCAAAGAGCACCTGTTTGAGGACTCCGCTTCTTTTCCTGGACTGAAAGAGGTATTTTTTTGTCATTAATGTGTCTTTTCTTTAAAAGCAGGTACAGGACCAGGAAAAAATAACTCAGGGCAGGATGTTAAAGCAGGTTGTGCAGAGAGGTGGTGGGTTTCTCTGTCTCCTTCCTCTTTATAGCAGAGCTTAGGCAATGAGGAGCCCCTGTTGGGAAACAGTTTGACTTAAAATAAGGCAGATGGGAAAGACAGGGTTAAAGTGTGGGGGTGGATCTGAGCTGTTCCCATCTGGTTTGCTTCAGTATGCAAGCTTTGAAAGTGGGGGAAAACTTTCCTTGTGCACTTGGAGAAGCCGCATTACACAGAAAGATGTAAAACTTGCAATTATTTAATATGAATGTGATTTGCTTAAATCTCTGCTTGACAAATTGCAGTTCCCATCACAGCAGAACTCCCCGTAACACATACAAGTTTCAGAGGTCTTACCATTCCGTGGCTGTGAAAATACTTCTGTTTCTTTCTCTCTCTTCCCTCTTTCCAGCATACTTGCCTCTTGCTGTGTGCACTCTCCTCCTGGTCTCCCTCCTGCCTGTGGGGACTGCACCCCTATGGATGCCCCCATACAGATTTTCCGTGAGGAGCCAGACTCCACCTGCTCCCCACGGCCCTGCCGACTCCCCAGCACCAGCAGCAGCTGGCTACAGGGCTGGGCAGACTACGACAGCAATGCCACTGGGGCCTTTGGGGACAGCCAGCACAACCACACCAGCATCTCCCCTGCCATTCCCATCATCATCACTGCTGTCTACTCCGTGGTCTTCGTTGTTGGCTTGGTGGGAAACTCCCTGGTCATGTTTGTCATCATAAGGTAAGAGGTTTTGGGTACCGGTTGGAAGAGGTGCAAAAGATCGTCCCTCAGTTTGGCAGGGTGGGGGAGTGGGTGGCTTATGAAAGCTGTACCATGAGAAGCTGGAAAAATGCAACTGAAATGGCCCAAACCTTGTCAATTACAATGGTTTGCCTGGACTTGTGTTAGAGACAGAAGGGACAAGCTGGTTAAATGTGATAAATCCTGCAGCCTGAGGGAAAGCCTTTGTGCCTGGAGCTGTGTTCATCCGCTGCCCTCTAGGGATGAGACGCTGCTGGCATCCGAAGGAAAAAAAGCTCAAGTGAAAGAAAGAAACTTCTACAAGGCAGCTTTTTTTTCCACTGTGAGGAGACCCCGAGGGAGTTCTTGTGTGTCCAGTCATGTGGACACTGATACATGGCTGCCTTGACACCTAATGATTTGTCTAACACGGAGGGAAAGTCAGGAAATAATAAAGATAGGAGGAAAGGCTTAATGTAAAGCAAGGGATGTTTTTCCTCTGTTTAGCAGTGTTTAATTCCAATTGTTGGTGTTGGATTGAAGAAAGCAGAGAAGGTGCTGGAACTCTTTTTCCATTGTCTTTTGGGAAAGACGAGAAAGCCCTGTGCCTGTGTTAGGGAATATTTCAAACTAAACCACTCAGTGAAATGCACTGATACATGTGCTTGCACTTACACTTGTGTATTAGTGTATATTTTAGCTTGCACTGCTGCTTCCTCTCTCTTTTTGTCCTTTTCATTTGTGATCTGTAGGGATGCTTGGACAGTGCAGTTCTGCAGGGCGATAATGAGCAATCCAGGGGACTGAAATCATGCAACTTTTTGGACTCTTTCTCCACAGCCCATTTGAATTCTCATAACATTTTTGGAAAAAGGATCCCAAAACTGTGGAGTATGCATTGCTCCAATGAAATCAGCTTATACACGGGAAAAATTGATGTATTGGAAGGGATTCTTGTTAGTAAAGCATGTATGATAAGGGTCAAGCAATTGCAGGATGATGCAGTAACTGTCAGACTTGATAAAAGGGGAAGTTATGAGAAGCACTGAAGTTGTTGATGAGGAACTTCAAAAAGATGAATTATAATCATGTAAATACTGTTGAATGAGAAAAATGAAACTCCCTTTAATAGTCAGCACAATAAAGAAAGATGCCTGTGCTCAGTTTAGAAAAAGTGTTTGGCCCCAGTTTCATAATGCTGTGATTTTTATATCCCTGCATGCTCTTTTGCCTTTCATTCAGGGTAGGGATTTAATTTCTTTTTGTACTTCTCCTGCAAGAAAAGAGACTCCATACTTGAGAGTCACACAGCTGCAAAGGCAGAGATTTTCTAAGTCATCAGTCAGTAACAAAGGTAGTTGATTAACTGGCCTGGTCAGTGAAAAAATTCCATACTTAGCCCCAAAAGTTAGCATGTATGGATTATACTGGTGCATGTGTATTTGCTTTTCTCTCTCCTTCTGTTACCCTCCTAAGACTGTTTTTGTGAGACTTTAGATAACTATGGCTCACTTTGCTACTAGTCACTACATTAGCCTTTCCTTGAATTTTCTCTTGGTCCATCTCTCGATTACATGATAATAAATAAATAAATATGAGAAAACACCCGTTGGTAATTTTTCTTCTTCTTTTTTTTTTCTTCTTTTCAGTATCCTTCTCTCCTAGGTTTTCTCTGTGGCAAATGCTTTAACTATGTTAGAATCGTTAGCTCAAGTGCAGGTATACAAAACCCAACAGTTTCAAACTTTTCTTATGATTTTGAAATATTTCAATTATTCATGCAAGATGTTTATTTTCTTCATTTTTATACTAACCTCTCATCTCCCTCCATTTTTTCCTCACATACACTATTTGCATGATTGTGTCTCAGGATGGATTTTAATGACCCATGTACAATGTAACCTGCAGTGATGTCCTTTTGTGAGGAAAACCAGGGTCTATGGAAGTTTCTGAGAGAAGATGGGAGAGGCAGATCCTGTTCCCCAGCAATCCCACAATACCTCTTTTCCAGCTGCCACAACTCTAAAGGGGGATGGGGACACACTGTGGCTCTTCTTTACCTTCCAGCTGAGTGCAGGCTTTGTCTGAGGCCCTTTGCTGCCATTTCTCAACTCTGAATTCCATATCTGCCCTCCTCTACCTAACCCCCTCTGGACAGGCAGGCAAGGCAGGCACAACTTCTCCTTTTGCTCATTTAAATATCATCTAATATTGTTAGAATAGTTCAGTTGGAATTATTGCAATGATCATCTAGTCCAACTGCCTGACACTTCAGGCCTGACACTGGGTCACCTTTTGGCTGACAGAAAAAGACCCCTTGTGTTCTGAGACTTTCAGTCAAACTGTTGAAGTGTCAATGCTGTGGTAGATTTAGGAGACTACAGAGCCCTGAGATGCCACAGAAACAGGCTAAAATTCAGCCATAGCCTGTGGTATAGGCAGGCCTTGGCCAATTCCTTACTTTAATACCAGTAAAGGACTGGTTTTGCTACTTCTGCACAAGGGCTGCTAAAGAAGCTCATGGAGACCAGGGAGTCAGCATCTCAGCAGCTTGTAAATAGAGTGCTGAGTGAACGAAATCTCTTACAGGTCTGGTGGGATCTTTTTCTGCTGAGAGGGAAAGCTCAGAGTTTCCTCAGAGAGACAAGTAACAGGAGAATGTCACTTCAATCACATGTACAAACTCCTGACAGAAAAGTAGCTGAGTTTCCTACAGCTCCTGTGAGGAGAGATTTGTGTTAAAGTCTGGTGGGGAATGGTCTTTAAGTACAGTGTTGACAGCATGGCCTCTTTAACCGTTTATCAGGAGACCTGGGTTCTTCTCTTGGTTTTGCTATCAGGCTTCAACAGTTTTTCCTGTCCTGGCAAGGTCACTTCACGGTTTCCTCACATGTAAAATGGAGATGCTGGCATTCACTCTCTTTAAACACACAGCAACAGATCTACAAGCCGAAGTTTAATCAACACTTGTAACAAGGCAAGACCAGGTCTATTGTAAACACCCCAGGCTCCTCAAACACACAGACAGTGGTAATTTTTAATGCGCAGAGAACGCTCTGTGTTCAATATCTAGTGGACTGGCACTCTGTTCCTGCCCATGGCAGTCTGCTCTCCCAGTGTGAGTGGTTGACAGGAGCTGTCCCTGCATTTGGATCAGCTGTGCAGTGCCTGTGCCATCCCCAGGGCTCTGCTGCCAGCCAGCACACAGCAGGGTGGGTGGACAGAGCCTCATCCGTGCGGAGCCATGGCACCTGGCATGTCCTATTCTGCTTTTCCTGGGGAGATAGTAAGAGAGAAAGAGGCCATCACATTGCCTCTTGCACTGGTGGGGAATACAGGCACTGTGTGGGAAGCACAGTCCTTCCCTGTGGAGAAGGAGGGGAAGCTTGAAATGGGTTTGCAGATACCAGGTAAAATTATCTGGTATCTGCAGATACCTGGTAAAATTATCATGCCCAGAATCTACCTCAACCCAAACCTTTTCTTTTGAGAGTAGCTTTTGCTCTGAGGTCTTAGAAGATATTTCTGGAGATGAAATAGTTGGCTGAAGGTGATAAAAAAAAGTTTGCTTGGAAGCAAAAAGGCTTTTTTGTCCATTCCCCTTCCCTCATGACTTTTTAATCTAAAATTTAGTGCTGGCTTTAAACAAAATGGTGGGGTTTTGTGACAGATGGAGGGAAGAAGAAATCCCTGAGTAAAGTTACAGCTTTAACTATGGATTTGCACTTACCAAAACCATAAACATACTCTTATAAAACTCTGTGAGATGCTGTCTCTTACCGACTCTAGATGCACTTTTTCTATGTATTTATCTTACCCTCATTGTTCCTGAAGAAATTTACTGAGACCAAGTGATATCAACAGGATCCTAAAGACCCAATCCTGTATTTCTTTTAAAATTATCTTCCAAGCTTCCAGGGACACTGAAAAATCTTTTACATTCAAAAATTTTTAAGAAGAGGTTGTGTCACAGATATGTAGATTGATTCCTAAGGGAAAAGGGAAATCTTATAATCCTCTGCTTAGTCTAATGGCAAAAAGTTTAACCACTAATACATTTTTGTTCTTATAGTCATTGAAAAGAATAACATCTTACATAACAGGAAGATTGTATTAAGAAATGTCATATAAAATTGACTCCTTTCCAGATTGTTTTTAAAATTTCATCATTCATTCCAAACAAGAATGAAAATATTTTTTAAAAGTGCGCAACAATGAATATGATTTAATACATTGGTTTAAATTAATAATAGATTTTGATAACATCAAAAATTACTTGTTAATTTGCTTTAAATAATTGTTCTAATTTTATTAAATTTTATTTGGAAAGAATATTGTTCTGAAATAAGAAATTAAGCTCCAGAAGAGTTGGCCTAACTGAATTACCTGTTCTCTATTGCTGGCAGTTTGTATGATTTCATTTTTTAATGATTTCATTCTTTGGCTGCTAAAGGCAAAGGCTGAACTGTACTATGTGAAGTTTATGACTTTTAACCTTTTGTTTGCTAATCAAAAATCTGACACCTTACTATTACCAGTAGAGAGGCATCAAATGGATTGATAGCAATTCATCAAGGATGTCAAAGAGCATTTAGCCTTACCTCACTGAATGGAGGTGATTTTGAGAAGTTCTGCAGCATTAATTCAAATGTGACATAACTTCCATCACAACTTTGAAGACTGATCATTACCAAAAGCTTTTACAGATGGCACAAGGAGCAAGGCAACTGGAAACATGAGAGAGGACAGCCTTATGAAAGAGTATCGATAGTTTGACAAGCACAGATCATTTAAACAAAATTTTAATACTTCTAATACTTTTAAAACCCTGCTAGACAGTGACTAAGTGAGACTGGGATTTATAACCCAGCTCATGGTCATGCTGTGATAAGAAGAGCTGATACTGAAAATAGGCAGAGAGAGCAGAGGAAAGGCTTGAAAGGAATATTTACTACAGACAGTATTAAAGAGAGGCTATAGCTTATAGTGAGTAATGTGTTTGGCTTCTGAAAAGTAATTTGGTATCCATCCAGACATTTCCGCTGGGCTAACAGCCAGGTAATCATTTAGTTCAGAGAAAGGCATAACTGGAATCAGTGTCTGGAAGCAAGATGAATTACAGAGAACCTTTTTGAACTTGCAGAAAGTAAAAACTTACAATAACTTTCCAGTTTGGCTGCTGGCAAGGCAGAAAGCTCGAGACAACTTGCCTATTGTCAGAGGGGAGAGTAATGGGAAGCTCATGATCCTGGATGAAGCATGGGGAGGATGCACAGTGTGGAGATGGTGCTGGGGAGGGCAGACTGGCTAAGTCCTTCTGGTGAAGAGGACAAAATAAGGGAAGAGTGAGGAGCCTTCATTTAGTTTTTTTCTGAGAGAAGATTTTGAATTTGCTGAAAGGGTGTTGTGAAAGGAAGTTCATAACTGGGTGATTTGGATTGTCTGGGACACATTAAGGACAAGGGAAGATAATCCTCCTGGTTTGCCCACTCTTACTGTCTGTTCAAAGTGTGATTAATTTGTCCCTAAGTTGAATTCTCTGGAACAGATGGGTTCCCAAGAAGAGTTTTGATTCAAGTTACATATTTCTTTCTGAAGAAAAAAGCTTCCTGAAAAACTTTGATGAGGTTTACGTCCAGGAAGTATACTTCGTGTCTCCATTTTGGTTGTCCCATCTCTAAATATCAGATAATTCTTGCAAAGTGTGGAATCTGTGCTCTTCTCCTTAAGGAAGACTTTGTGCTTTGTTTATTGTTACTTTCTTTTGTGAATTAAGAGAGATATGAGGAAAAGACAGTAGGAATATAATTTTGTCTACAGACAAGCACGAGTGCATAAACTGGGTGAGCTGTGCGGAAGGGGTGTGCACAGATAAAATTAAGATATTGAAAGAGGGATTTCTGACCATGCTGGCATTCCACAAAATGTAAAAAAAAAAAAAAAATATAAACAAAGAATATGTAAAGGTGCGCAACACTTTTAAAAAAATACACAAAACCTAAATTGTTTTAAGATATTTGTTTAAATTAATACTAAATTTTGATAACATCAAAAGATTACTTGATAATTTGCTTTAAATTGACATGATTCTATTGGGAAGATGGCATGACAGGCTGGGAATTATCTTTGAAATATTTATTTATCCTGAAGCCAGAGGGTTCACCTTATTAGATTCACCTTCTAATCCCCATGGAAGTGAAAATGAATTTTAGGCAGTTTTCTATTTTTAGTTTTGAGCCTTTATTGTCAATGAAATCTCTGTGTTCTCTGCATGAGTATGAGAACACAATTTTCTTCAGTGTACCAATTTCTGCAAATACATGGTAAGAAAGTGAGCAGAACTTCCCTGTTTTCTCCATTTCTTATGTCAATCCACCTTTGTAAAACACAACTGCTCATCTCGCCCCCAAAATTCAGCAGTGCATTAAGAGTGAATATCCACAACAACTTAGCTGTGTTGCACATGAAACACAGAGGATTTTATATTTGCTAAATGCACTTCCCACTGCATTGTTGGTAGTCAACTGTGGCTACTCTTGGGCAACTGGCAAAAGCCTCTTGAGTAGTGACAGGTGGGAAGCTGCATGGTAGGCTTAGGTTTTTTTTACCATTCTTCTGGATGGTGGACTGCATCAGGACTTATTGTTCAGCACACCTTCCAGAATGACTGGTTTGTTAAAGTGCACAGGAGAAGAATATTTTCACCATAGAAGCTACAAGCTATGCTCTTCAGTTGATCGTGACTTAAAATTTTCTGCATTTCACTTGAATCATCTCCTTTGGGAATGTGTGTGTTCAGCTGGTCTGTGCTGTGGGCTTCCCTGAGGCAGGTGAGAAAAACAGATAAATGGGTGGAGTCCAGAGAAAGCCTCCCAGCTGCCAAGAGGGGCTGATGGCTTTTCCCTGAGTTGGCTCTCTACTGATGTGAACATTTGTTGTCTTACCACATAATCCCATACTTGTTATAGAGGGAAGTCCCTTGTCTCCCATTCAACTTTATTACAGGAGTGTTGAGCAGAGATTTGGGTCTCCACACATCGGAGTGTGTAGTTGTCCTATAAAACACTCCCAGCTGTGTCAGTTGTTTTTCTTCCCTGTGGCAAAATGGAGACCTGGTGCCTTGTTTTGGGAACAAAGCACCTGGTCTTGTGGAACCCGTACGTGGTCTTTTGGAAGCCATACCCCAATACCCCCAAGTGAGTGGTTTCTGAGATCTTTCCTTGTTTCTGTCCTGCAGGAACATCTGGGAGAAGCAAACATACAATAACATTTGTCTGCTTCCAATCAACTTCTGCATATGTAGTTACCTACGGAAATCAGAGGCTCTTCAAAGAATAACGAGGAAAGTAAGACCCAGAGAAATCTTTTCCTGGAGCTATTATCTCTGTTTCCTTGAGCAATGAGATTTGTTCTCTTTGCCAGGCAATCTCTGTCCATACAATTCCCACTCCCGTAAACCCATGGGAAGCATTTTACCAAGGGAGCTCATGTCCTTTATTAAAAAAAAATAAAAAATTCTTCCAAGAGAAAAGAAAATGAGAAAGGTGGGTGTTACCAGAGACAGAGATTCAATATTCACTAGAGCAACGTACTTATGACAAATAAGAAGGATTAGGATGGTCTGTGTAACACCCTGGGAACTCCCCACAGCATGACTCGTCACTGGGAAACATTTGCAAGAGCATGAAGTTTTCTGAGAGACAGAATAATTTGGTCAGTATTAATCTCTACTTACCAAAAGGGAGCAAAAAAATCAGGTACAAAGTCTAAGTTAATTGTCCAGGCTCTTTAATAATAATATTAGACATAATGATTTTAGACAACATACCAATTTTGTGAAATTCTGCATTCTCACTGATTCATTTTAAGCCACAGTGAATCACAGCACCTTGACCTGTGGGCTCTCTTATCAAAGCTATGGAAGCCAAAATTTCGCAGGTTTTTTTTTTTCCTACCATTTTATAGTTTCTTCAAAGACATGCTCTTGAGCTCATATAAAAATATTAAAAGCCTTTAACATAGAAGGAGAAAATTAGCTAATTTTTGTTAAGTAGTGTGAATTTTCCTTCACTTTGACTAGGATATATGTAGAATTGAACTAATTCAGAACCTGGTTCTTCAGGTAAGAAAAAAAGCTTCCACATCCAATCTAAATCTGCAAGATCTTGTTCAGTCTCACTTTAAGGCTAGGGCATAGAAGTAAGAGTAGTGGAAAATTGTAAGGATTTTAATTATACCTTTTGACATTCACATAGATTATGCTCCCTGAGGGGAGAATAAAAGACAAGATGATGCTTTTCTTTTTTTAAGATGCTTTAAAATAGGTTTCTTTGGATACTTATTAGTAAAGAAAATTCCACTTTAGGATACAATTTTATAGACAACACTTTTTTGTCGGGTCCTAAATTTAAGACAGGCAGCTTTTATATATGTGCAGTAAGAATGTTTGCCTTTATTTAAAGTGTTATCCAAGGTCCTCTCTACTGCTAAATTCTGGCTGTCATTCAAAACAGGATAATGTCATATAACGTAATACAAACATGAAAACTGCAGAATATTAATTTTTATATTCTTTAAATGACCTTAGACTTAATTTCATATTGGCATAAGACTTTTATATTGGATTATGAGTCCAAGAGATAGCTGAACCATCCTTTCGACATGGTATGTGTTTGGAATAGTTCCTCCTGGATTGTTTTTTGTTTTCTCTTCCTGTTCTGACGCAGTATTATACTCAGTGTACTCTGAATATAGCCTTGAGATTTAGAGCTTTCCTGACTAAGCTTTTCAGCTGCTTGATCTCCATATAGTTGATTCAGAGGAACCTAGTGGAACAGAACCTGCATCCTGCTGATAGGTGTTTTTGCAATTTGCTTTAGATGTGCTTTAGCTCTCATTTTCATTCACTTACCCACGTATCTGTGAAAAATCTGTGTTTGCTATTCCTCATTGTACTTTATGCTTTTGTACTTTCCCTCTGCAACTGGAGAATATTGCAGTATATTTGTTAGTTTTGCTCCCTTCCCTATCCCTCATTTCACACTGCAGGGAACACTCCATCACTTCATCTTGTTACATGAAAAAGTTTGACCAGAGCCTCTTTCTCACTTTTTATCAGCTTTTCTAATGTTACAGTGTACTTCAGAATCACACTCCTCTCCTCTGCTTGAGATAATAACTTTAAGGGGCTCTACTAGCAGATTTTTTCCTGAAAGCACACCAGATCCTTGGTTCTATGCTTCCCTCTTCTGTTACCTCAATTTCATTGATAACGTAGGCTGGAGGTGTGATTTCTTCTTATTTACTGTCTTAAAAGCTTGTTCAAGTGATATTCTACTCCAGAGGGAAAAGAACAGTAATGGTGAGTCAACTGAGAAATGGGAAAATTTCTAGGGGTCAGACTAAAGTCAGCCTCAAAGAACATGCCATTTTTGGAAAGTGAATGATGTCTAAATTGTAATAATTTTGAGAATTTTACTTTTGACACAAAAGTAGACATAATTTAAAACTTGCTCCTTTAAAGTTTTCATCATATACCCATTAAAAAAAAAAAAAACAAAAAACCCATCCAAATGAATGGATGTTATGTTTCATCCTGACTATTTTTCTGCAGTTTTGATATATCTTCCAGTTATTTAGTCTAGAGAAGCCTGAGGCCTGCTTATAGCTTAACAAGCAGTCTTGAGATCCACCAGCTTAAGTAATCAGAGCATTTTTTGGCCCTTGAAATTAGATTCTAGCACCTGGTTTAAAATGTAGAATTAGAAAAGTTGCCATTCTGTTAAGGAGTCCCAGTTTTTAACCAACCATTTTCTAGACATGGGATTTCCCATGAGCAGTTGATACAGCCATGGTTTATAAGATAATGGTCTTTGAAACTTGTCTCTCAGACACTGAGAATTGTTTGTCATTAATTGCCACTGTGCCACCTGTGCTGTAATTATGTCCAGGTTTCCCTTTTCTGTCCTGCTAAACTGATTACAGCAGATGGAAGTATTTTTAACTAAAGTGAATTCAGGTATTTGATCAAGAATTTTAGTTTTGCAAAGGAAGACAAGGTTCCCTTACAAAATCACTGTTCTGGCCTTGTTCAAGTGAATGGAGAATATGGTGGAAAAACCTCAAACCAGACAAAATATTTCCTTCTTTATTTTGGTGCAGTAGAATGAGTTGCAGGAAAGCAGGCAAATCCCCCATCTGGCGGACTCTCTCAGAGACTGCTTCAAAGGGTCTGACAGCAACAGCAGTCACTCCATTACTTTGTCTGGACCTTTGATTAAGCCTGCAAGCACATATCTTCAGAGGAATGTAGGCATTTAATAATTTTTAGGTGTTTAATTAAAAATATTCAAAGGAGTTAGGATGATTGAGTCCAGATTCTCAAAGACATTTTTGAATTCTGTGCACTTCTAAATAAATGTATGATTTAATCTATACTGCCTAATAACTTTAAAGACCAGCACCTCATTTATACAGAGGCCAATGTTTCCAGGCAAAAGTAATCAAGCTCTTTACGTTACCAGTGCGAGATCAGTGAGTTTTAAGGTTGTGTCAGTCAAACATGCTTGGATTTAGCAGTTCTCAGGTTGCCAGTGCACCCTTCATCCGTGAGTTAGGGCTGCATGATCCCTCTGCAGTTCCTGGGAGAACTGATTGCCTAAATGCAATATTTGCTGGAGCAGTATTTATTGGTGTCCCACCTTCTTGTTCAAATCTGTCAAAGAAGGAGTCAGGTGCCTATTCTGGTCCAGAATGAATGGTGCAGGGCGGCATCTGTGAACTGGGGTGGATTTGGGCAAGGCCAGCTAGTCATGGGACAGCCAGGCTGGTGAGCTGTGATGGATGGAATAGACCCACACCAGGTAAGGTTATCAAAGCAAGGATTTGAGAGGTAGGTGCAGATCTACCCCTGAAATGGGGCAAATCTTTCACAAAGCTTTATGGGAGAAATGGCATGCTGTGGGTTTTTCTTTTCCCTGTTAAATTTTCATTCCCATACACAGCTTTGACTTGGTTACATTGGAAGTTGTCTAAATGCTGATGCTGGAATAACTCTATATTTCTTCCTACCTGTGAATGCTAAGACACCCTTCCTGTTGGATCAATAGCAATGGTAAACCCAATTTTCTTTTATGTGCATGTGCTGCATAGTCCAAAAAAAATCAAATTTACTCAATTTACATACAGAACATAAGCAGTGCATACACAGAGAACATGTTTTATATGGCAGCTTCAAAAATTTGGATTTTGAAGATACCTAAAAAACTAGCCCTATTTTACTGCAGTTCTTTCTTATTCTTCCACTGGAAGGCTAGGAAGGAGGGAAAGGGAAAGGGGTACTGGGAAAATATGGTATATATGGTTGTAATGGCACACAAAATAATTAAATTAAGGTAGCAAGAAATGGTATAAAGACTTTCAGATATTTGCTTTTTCAAAGCTAACAATATCTTCTTAGATATTTTTCCCTGGTTTTCTGATTGTCATAAAGGAAAAAAAGTCACACTAATTCTTCTATATTTTGAAAGCAAACTTTCCCTATCCAAACCCTTGGTGAAGATTTTAAAGATCTGCAGAAATAATGATTCAGAAGAACGATTGGTTGTGTCACCTCTGCATATGAAAGGTCATTGCATTTCATTTGAATGTTCCTGTGTTGAGTCTAGTAACTTGTATTTGACTGAAGCAGACCCTTTGCAAAGCAGCAGACCTTGATTTGAAGGCAACAATGGATGGAAAAATTACCCCTTTATTTTTCCCGCTAATAATCACCTTAGCTGTTAGGAAAAAACTGTTGTTTCTAAGCTGAGTTTGTCTGTCTTAAGAGTTTTACGTATTTGTTCTTCTGCTTTTCTTTGTAGTCTGAAACAACTCTTTGGTACCTGCTATTTTCTCCCTGTGAAGGTCTTCAGACATTGTAATCAAATCACTTCTTGGTGTTCTTTTTGACAAACTAAATGTGCTGAGTTCTTTAAGAAACTCACAGAAAGAATTTTCTCCGGTCCCTTCATTTATTTTTTGGTGCTTTTTATGCAACCATTTCTACTTTCCATAGTAATTTTTTTTTTTGTAATATGAACAAGACAGCAATTCCAAATACCATCAGTGATGTCCGAAGAAGTAAAATTATCCTTCTACTATTCTATGTAATTTAATGGAAATGAGTCCATTTTGACAGAGATTTCTGAGTGTTTGTGAACTTTTGTTCAGTCTTACATCCGTGATACACTTGGATACAATACTTTTTCTTTTTTTTTAACCAGGAGGAAAATTCCTTGTCTGTTAATATGTCTTATATTTGCTTTTTCTAGCCATAAGCACTCATAATTGTGTTTGAACAGTGCCTTAAGGGCTGTAGTGAGACCTACAGGACAGACTGCCTCCTCTGCTGGAGGGTCTGTTGAGGAGATTGATCTAGTGTGGGAGGCAGAAGCCCAGCTCTGACTGATGGTATGGGACTGAAAAGGATTTAGTCTCTCTTCCCCTGCAGTTTAACCCCTGTGCTTCAAAGCACCATTTGGCTGTATTTCCTCAATAAGTCTTAATTGGAGTGTTTTAGAAAAACCAATGCTATTTTTAACATTTCATATTGGTCATAAAGGGAAATTTCTGCCCACATTTTATTTAATAGCTAATTTACATATTTGACACATTCTGACAACATTGCTCAATTGATTTTTGTTTTTTTTTATTCTGTACATCAAAGTTTTAAAGGAAAATAGGCACACCATCTTATGTGTTCATTGGCTGAACTGGTTGAATCCTATATTTCCAATGTACACTATTAGTGACATATAGCAAAAAGTAGCTGCATGTGTTTCTGTATGTGTTATGTGTGCACCTTCTAGTTTGGACACACACTCAAAATATGGGGCTGAAGCAGTTTTGAGAAAGAAAATTCCATTAAATCCAATAATAAATTAACAGCAACGAGCAAACACAAGTATTTGTGGGGAAGAATTTCAGAAAGGAGTGTTAGGTATATTCCCACATTAGCAGGCTCTCTGTCATCCTTTGTCTCCATCACAGAGATGGAAAAAGTCCTCCACAGGCTGTCTCCTGAAACTATCATTGGGGCTGAACAAAGCAGGCAATCATCTCACAAAACAGATCCTATTTTTTTCAGGTCCTGTAGGCTGAGGTTCCTACCAGCTGGACAAAACGAACTTACAGGATGTAGAAAAAAATGTTGCTATGACAACTTTTTCCCCACTGTGGTATCCTGCTTAAATACTTGTCATCTTTTACATTATCAGTCACAAAAGAGAGGACTGGAAAAAGCTGATGATAAGAAAGGGGAAGAAATTGGCAAGGAAGAAACGAGGAAGGGAAATGACTAAACTTGCATCTGCTGGCACTGTAGTGAATTCAAGGAAGACAAACTATCATATAAGAAGCAATCTGGCCCAGCAGACACACCAATTAACTTGGATTCTTACTGCAAAATGGGATAACTCTTTTTTCCACAAAGCAAACCCAGAAACCTCACAATCACTGACAGATAGCCATAAGAAAATGAAATAAAAAGCATTTTGAGCACTTCCAAATTTAACAATTATATTTTCTTGTAGAGAGACTTGACAAAACAGAATGGAAATCAGCACTTGTCTAACTAGGTTAAATGCATCCATATACTTGGTTTGCTTGTGGTAAATAGTTCTAACTGCTGACATATGTGCTGAGAGACTGAATGAAGTGTTTTCATTTTTATCCCAAGGGTCTTGCATCTATGTGCATTTCCAGCAGAGATGAGAAAAGACATAAAAACCTGACAAAGCCTGACTGATAAACTGTTACATATCTGAAGGGGCATAATCATATTTTATAATAACAAAACCTCACATTTTTTGTTCTTCAGGTACACAAAGATGAAGACAGCGACCAACATCTACATCTTCAACCTGGCTATGGCAGATGCACTTGTTACCACGACCATGCCTTTCCAAAGCACTGAGTACCTGATGAACTCCTGGCCCTTTGGTGACATGCTGTGTAAAATAGTGATTTCTATTGACTACTATAACATGTTTACCAGCATTTTCACACTGACCATGATGAGTGTTGATCGATACATTGCCGTGTGTCACCCTGTAAAGGCTCTGGACTTCCGTACACCTCTCAAAGCAAAGATAATCAACATCTGTATCTGGCTACTGTCCTCATCTGTTGGTATATCAGCAATAGTACTTGGAGGCACCAAAGTCAGGGAAGGTGAGTGTGAACATTCAAAATTCAGTCTTTTTATTTCTCAACTGGCAATAAAATGTAGGTTCAAATATTGATCAAACCTTATTTATTCCTTCTTCAAAAGTATATCTAAATTCTTGACATTTTGAAATATGTTGTGGAACACCACAATGCATCATGTAAATCATTTAAGTTCAGATGTCCTGGCCAAATAAAATAACAAAATGCACTTTGGAACACTGCCTGTGCTAGAATGAAGCCATCAAAAACTACTTGCAGACAGCAGGGGAAAATTATCAAGATTTATCACAATGGACAAATCTAGGATCAGTTTAGGCTGAACTTGAAATGTGGGCTTAAGGTTCTTCTTGTAGGTGTTGTGAGAGTAGTTCTGATGAAGTCCCAAAAGCAGAAACTAGAATTCTTGGGAGTTTATTTTCACCAGCCATTTCATAGAACTTGAAGGCATGGTGAAGAAATGAAAAGTCAGCAACTGGAGAGAGAAAATTAAGATAAATTATGTATGACAATATCTCAAGATCTTGTTTAAAAAAGGATGGGAGTGTAAATGGAAACCTGGAAAAGCTGAGAATAAAGACCGGCAGAGAAAATGGAAATTCAGGCCATGGCAGGAAAACAGCAACAAGAATACAAAGTCAACGGAAACTGTATGCAAACCATGTGTAGGCTTTGCTTGAAATTTATATTCAATGAAGGACTGTGGATTTAGTCCCTGTAGCTCCTGACTCATTACCCTGCAATGGGGTTAATCTGCTTTTGAGATCTTCTTTGAGAAGGAAAAGGGAGAAGCATTTTCCCACACATGTGCTTTATACCCACAGGCATAAGTGGAGTGCAGGGTCATCTCGATGTCCTCAAAAGGCTGGAGACTTCTAATGATGTCCTTGGGTTGGGGTCATCCCATTAATGGATGGCTTGATAAAATATAAGACATTTATTTGGTAGGAGTCTTGTTTGAGAGGTAAAAAACCTTTTGAAAAATTATTCATAATTTTCTGCACTAACAACCTTTTCAATTTAGAATGGTTTATGTTTACCTGAGGACACTGTTTCATCTGGTAGAAAAAAAGAAATGCTGTATGTTAAGCTGTTTGACACAGATCAATGCGAAAAATCATTTCAGTAACAGATGCTCAAGGGCTGATATATTTGTCTGAAGATATATAGATTTTGTTCTTGCTGTTGGTCTTCTGTTATGTAGGTGACAGAAAAGTCCTCTGGAAACTACTTTCAGTGCTTTGGGGGATCACGTGTCCTGGTTTGCAGTGCTGTAACTCTTCTCCCCAGTAAAGTTTTGACAGGCTCTATAAAACAATGTCTAGCTGGGGACGCATTAACTTAAGGCATATTTGGGAAGAATCTCTTGCTACATACGAGATCCTGAAGGCCATGGGACATTGGCTCAGACAGGTGTTTTGTTGGAGCACGCTCAACTAACAGAATATTCCTGTCATTCACTGTCAGCAGCACTTGTAGATCAAGGGGCCCTCTGAGGCCAGCAATGATTAAATGCCTTCTCCATGCTGCATAGAAGGCAGCCCTTTTTTTTTTTTTTTTGTGACTTATGAAACAGAGACTGGTAATACAGAACACAGCTGGGCTCAGTGAGGTTGGAAATATTGGCAACTGCTTGTCAGCTGCTGCTGTTCCTCCCTGCTCGTCTGATCTAAGGTGTCTCTTGAGCATTTAGTGTCAATTACCTTGTCTGGTGTGTTCGTGAATTGCGCTGATAAATGCTGAAGCGGAAAGGTGAGGATGCTCCCTTTGCCTGACAGCTGGAGCCCGGGCCTGAAACTTTATGTTATATTGGTCAAAACAGTTGTTGTTTATGTGCTTCAGGGCCTCTGTTGGATTCAGATTTAAGCAACAACTAAACAGAAAATGGAAAGTGATTATATTTAAAGTTCCCTCACTGTGCTCAGTTAATCCATTTTGTTATCACAGTTCAGAATTGCTCCCAGGTGTGTCCTTTTGGATACATTTTTCCTGCAGAATAAATTTTATGTCTGTGTAAATTTTCCTGCTCTGGCCTTAATGGAGCTTTTCTTGCTGAAGAATTGTCCAGCTACCAAAAAAATAAGGGTATAAAATTAACTATTCATGCTATCAGTAAGGGTATGAAGGGCATGAAAGTGACACAATCAATATTATGTATCTAATATACATATTTCCTATGTCAAGATTAAGATAAATCTTAAATGGTAGTTTATCAAACACATTATAAAATATATTTACACCAAAATAGCATATAGAATGTAGTATTTTTCCTTAAATATATCAATGTATTTGGAATATCTGGCTTTCAAAGTGGAAAACATCAGTATGAAATCTTAAGTTTATGACATCACACATAATTCTGCACCTTCTCAGGCAGTAAAAATAAAATATTTTGGATTTTATTCTGTTCCACTTCCAAAGTTCCAGAAAATTAATATGGTATTGTACATTATGACCAGAATTTCTATTGACTGTTTCCTACTTGTAAGCTGGAAAATATAAATGGATTCCATAAAGTACTATGCTATGGCATTACGTATATCAAGTACAATACATGAATATTAATGAATTTAGAATCAGATTTTCCATAGAAAGTAAACTCCAATGAGATGTAAGATAATAAATAAACTTGTATTTGATAATTCAGAATTCTAAAATACCATGGTCAACCACAAACTATGGCAAAATATAGCAAGGATGACCTAATAAATTTGATAAATATGTGAAATTATGTCAGTAAATCTGAAGAGGCCTTTTGCTTTGGAACTGGGTTTCAGTGAGTAGTTGGATGTGGTCCGGAGCAGCCATCCAAGATCACACTTCATTTTCATCTCACACATCTGGAGGCAGCTTTACTAGTTTAGATAACACAGCTGCAACCTGATTTTCTTGCTGCTGCTAAGCCATGATCTACCACAAATAAAGTAATAATTGACATGAAAACTTTGAAGACTATTGTTGACATTTCTAGAATGAAATTAAGTAAAAGCAACTATGCTTATGGAAACCTACATCACAAAGGATTTAGACAAGTTCACTGAGAGTTAAGACCTGTCAAGTTATACTTGTGCTTTCATCTGAGTATCTTCCATCAGACTTGAAAAATGTCTTTTCAATTTTCAGCTTTTACCATCATACATATTATTTAAAATAAAACCTCAAAATATTTAGCTTTTTTAGCTGTAAACTTTTTCTATTGAAATGTTTTGGTGTTAAATATCATCCAGTAACAGTTTTCTGATATCTAACCATGGAAATGTCTGAATGATGCTATAATGATATATTCCTCCCCTAATTGCATTTCAAAACACAGTCTCTGCAATATCTTTTTGATTTGAGAAGCATTTTTATAGCAGGGAAATAAGGCCTGACTTTTTTTTCTGACTTGTTCTGATGGAGACAACTATGAAAAAGTGATGTGCAGGAGTATATTGAATCATTCCACTCTTAGATCTGAATCAATGAAAGACAATACATAATAATTTGTAGAGGAATGACAAATTCAGTTGGGAAAATTATAAAAAATCCAAAGAACAAGGCAGTGCTTTACAGGATAAAATCTAAGCTATGATTCAGAGTGAAAAATCCCTGTGTTACCCAGACTTATCTTCGGTAGAATTGAACTGCTGATAGTAGTTGTAAATTTACCTCTACTCTCGCCTTTTCATTTACCTTATTACTTGTTTTTCCATATGTTTTATATGCTGGAAGGCTCCAATGAGGTCAGCAAATGGAACCTCAAATATTTCATTCCTTGGCTGCCTCCTGTCAGATGAAGTATTTCTGTAACATACATTTAAGTGACAGCCCGTGGCTCTGAATCCTGCCACGGGCAACAGGAAAGGGGCTGGGCTGATCCCTGCGGCCCAAATCCTGCAGTCTCTGCACAGGCTGCATTTTCAATGGCATGATCTGCAAAAAGAGTAGCTTCCATTTGACTCCATGCACACATGTATTTTATTTGCTTCTGTTTAACAGAAAAGAAGCTGTTGCCTCAAGTTTTTCTGAATGCAAGAATTTATGTGTATTCTATTTGTGCTGTAAAAGGCATATGGGAAAAGATTATTAGACATTATCATATATTGGCAAAATTTTCCTGCTATCAAAATCTCCTTCAGCTTCTACCATTCTTGTTATCAAAAATCTTTCTCCACCCACAGACAAAAACATATGTAGTTTGATAATAATGATGAGATTTCTATTTCACTGAACATGGTACTCAGTCTGATTTTAAATCTCAGTGAGATTCAAATGGAAACAACTTTACAGATTTTGTTTTTGTGCTCTGCTTTTTTAGATCCTCCCATGGGAAAGAAATTTCATACAATATTTTGCATTTAAAAAGACCCAAAACTCAGTAATTTCTAGAGACAGCTGCAAAATGAAAGCATTTTCAATTGTAATTGAAAGCTTCCTTGAAGCGATTTAATGATAACTCCATTTATTAATATCACAGTACATAATAATCACTTTTCCTACCTTATGCTATGATAATTACATTGTTTAGAATATCTAATAACAAAGCAATTTTCTTCTTGCTTCCTTCGTTCCTAGATACTGCTAGCACTGAATGCTCCTTGCAGTTTCCAGACAGAGATTATGTGTGGTGGGACATCTTCATGAAAATCTGTGTCTTTGTCTTTGCATTTGTTATTCCAGTTCTCATTATAATTGTTTGCTATACTCTGATGATCCTGCGCCTCAAAAGCGTGCGGCTTCTCTCAGGGTCTCGAGAAAAAGATCGAAACCTGCGTCGCATCACCAGGTTGGTTCTTGTGGTTGTGGCAGTTTTTATTATCTGCTGGACTCCTATTCACATTTTCGTGCTTGTTGAAGCCTTAGGGGACGTGTCCCACAGCACTGCTGCCATATCCAGCTACTACTTCTGCATCGCTTTGGGTTACACCAACAGCAGCCTCAACCCAATCCTTTACGCGTTTTTGGATGAAAACTTCAAGAGATGCTTCAAGGACTTCTGCTTCCCCTTCAAGATGAGGATGGACAGGCAGAGCACCAGCAGGGTCAGAAACACTGTGCAAGACCCAGCTTACACGAGGGAAGCAGGTGGGGCAAACAAACCTGTATGACTAGTCGTGGAAATGTCATCTTACTGTCCTCAAGAGAGAGAGGAGTCCAACGACCTAGGACTGACGCAGATTACCACTGCAGTCTGAACTCAACTCACCCACACAGATGTTTCGGGAAGATTTCAGAAATCCCAGCAGCTTGAACTGAAGCAGATCTATTATGGGTAAACAAGAATCTCCTGAAAATAAGCTCAAATGAAAAGATCCTGGCTGATGGTCAGGTTTTGGCACCATGTTTGTTTCACTTGAGCCAGCACTAAAACACGCTTTTGTGGAGCGAAGAGATAGCAACAGCACCAGGTGATTCTGGATATGAAAAGTGCTGGCTCTTCTCTTTACAGTATGTAATGTTGTATTAAGTAACATTTGGTCATAAAACTGAGTTATACCAGAAACTTCTGCCCCAACAGTGATTACTTCTCAAGTATGGAGTTTGACAACTTGATTCTCTTTTACAGTGAAGAGTGATAGGTTTCTCTGAACAATGCCAGAGCTATAATAGCTATTGTCCTCAATTAATGTATCTGTAACCGTTGTCTGTGTTGTGAAAATCCAATTTAAGCATGATCTACCTAAACACCAAAGTGATTTTATTGTGTCTGTGTATGGTAAAACCTTTCAAAAATATTGGAATTTAAGGAGAGTTGTTAGCACATATTTAATCACCTGTGTGTAATGTTTTGTATGTGTGATTTTCTAAGGTGATTATTTCTTTATTGAATCTTAATAACATAATATGCATTTTCAGGGTGTATATTGAACAAGAGGCTAGAAAACTTCAAATGCTTCACTTGTAACAAAATTGATGAAAAGCAGTGTTACATTCATTACATGGAGGAAACACTCTCATGTGTAACTTGTTTTCCTGGACAATTTGTAAGCAGACTAGAATAAATATTTTACAAACTAGAAACCAGTGAAGTAGCACATGAACTAACTGGATTGGTACAAAGGAAATTAAATATTACCGGATGCTTTAATGGCATTTGACAGAAAAAGTTCTGGTTTTATTGATGCTGATACATTTTCTTTGATACAGTCCCATGAATTTAGGAATTTTCTGTTTTTCTGTGAAGATGGAAATGCCAAGGCACAGATAAATAAGTTACTAGCTTGCTGAAGGTAAGTTTATGGTAAAAATGAGCCTAACTTCCAGTTTGTAGTATTTTGTTTTCCTGATCTTATATATTATGACTCCCACTACTGCTGTTGATGAATTTCAGAGGAATGCTCTCATTTTCTTTACCCTGAACAGATATACCATGTATCTTCTTGTTAATTTTGTTCTTTATACAAAATAATGAACAAGGTGAGTGACTTCATTGCATGGTAAATTCTCTCAGAAACATAATCTGATTTGGTCCTATAAGACCAAAAATTCTTTATGCACACCAGTATAAATGATGAGATTTTTCTCTTGTAGCTGGTAGTTCAGTTCCTGTGGAAGTGTCATAGGAATTCAGCCTTCTGCAGGATCTCACATACTTTATTTTTAAAGAAATCATGTATGTCAAATATTTTTGATATCAGGTTGATAAATGAAGTCATTGAAATATTCAAGATAACTCTTTCTGGAAAAATCTAGCACTTTCTGATTCTTCTACATGAAGAATGAATAGCTGACCTCAGGGTGCTTGCTTTACCTGGGGAAATGAATGATGCTCACACAACTGTTGAGTGAGTCTCACCGCCTATTCTTCCCCTCATTCATTCATTTTTTTTTTTTTTTAACACACATCCACCTTTCAAATTAAGTCCTGACCTTTAAATGGCCACAGAAAGAGAATGTAAAAGGTATAAGGTAAAAGATGAAAATCCAAGGTATTTATCAAGTTAGGAGTAAGTGAAATGGGAAAGAACTAGACTCTACTGTGCTATTTGCATTCAAAATAACCTGTGTTCTTGTTCATGACTTACCATTTGCATATGTATATCTGTGCTTGAATAGAGTTATTGTTCTATGAATTATGTGCAATGCTCTGCATTGTAATGAAAAATCAATGTTCTTAATTTGCCAAAAGGAGGTTTCTAATAATACTTTTTTGATTTTATGATTTTAATAAGGAAATCATTGTCTCTATCACAGTGGGAGGAAAGCATAACATCCTAACAATTAAGCTTGCAAAGCGGCATAAGAATGTGTTTTAAAGGTTTATTTCTATCATGGAACATTAACAGCCAAATTAGTCTGGATGCAGTAGAAAGGTATCCCGGAAGTTTTCCTGTCAAATTGAGCAGCTTACCACACTTCACCGAACAACAGAAGAAAACTGGCCGAGATATTTCTAACACATGAGACAATATATTAAATATTATGGTTTTACTCATGGAATCTGCTTCTGGGTGATTAAACTCCTTCACTTTCCGTGTAACTCCAGGCGAATGTCTTGGCTTCACTCTTGTGTAGGTTCTGGGAGGCAGCGAGAGGTGAAGGCAGGGTGGGAGCTGCCTGACCCAGTCATATTTCTGGGAAGGGAATGAGGCAGCAAGGACAGGCTGTGCGTCCCTTGAGTCCTGGAGGAAAGCAGCACGGGGCAGACACTTGCAGACAGCCTGGGAATCAGCTGGACTTCCTGCAGCTGCTCTCACCTCCCTTCTTTTTGGGGGTTCCAAAAATTCAAGACTGCAAAAGCATGGTCATGGACCTGCTTGTGGGGTTAAATTCTAATCAACTAGTGTGGATAGTTAATACGTCACCTTCTGTGTTTTCCTGCTTCTTTTAACTGAGAAATCTTTCATTTGGAAAATATACCTGGTGTCCTGGTTCAGTGCAGACCAACAGATGACAGAGAAATAATATTTAAATGCTGAGAACACGCAAGTTTAGTTAATGAGCAATATCTCAACATGCTGACAAATTCAGAGGAAAATTGAAAATGAAATTTTTGTCCTGTGAAAGACAAAGGAAAAACTCACTGATTTGAGCCAGAATTTCTCCTGGTGCTGGTAAATTGATGTAGTCCTTGCAAAGAAGACAGGGAGATTGTGTTGGTATTTTTTTTCCCTAATTGCTTATCAATTCTTAATCAAGCATAATCATTGTAAATCTGGCTGTTTTCTTCCCACTGAGGTTTTCTCTTCAGAAAAAATGTGGATTCTGCAAAACTGCGTTTATGATAACTTATGTAATCTGTCAAATAAAAAATTTAATTTTTCCTGGATAGTTTTAAACTGGATCTTGCAGTTGTGTAGTACAATACAGTGAGTACATCTATTCATTGCAAGAGTGATAGACTGAAAGATATTTCAACTGACTGAATCAAAGTGTTTTGAAAGTTTTTTGGTTTTTGGTTTTTTTTTTTTTTTTTTTTTTTTTTTTTTTTTTTTTTTTTTTGGTTGAACTTCATGTGGCTTGAGAACTGCTGCTGCATAAAGCATTGAAATGCAAGGTGGAATGATCTGAAACTGCAGATTTTGATCACTTAGTGAAAAGTGTTTTGATGCCCAACTGTGTGGCAATGCAAGGCAGTGTGCAAGCACTGGGAGCTGCTTGCTGGAGGGAAGCAGCTGAGAGCAGGACCTGCTTCTCTGCTGCCTTGGGTAAAACCTGTCACACGCTGTGTGCAAGGACTGCTCAGCTTTAGGTTACACCACTGTGGTTTAACCCCAGCTGGCAACAAAGAATTACAGAGTCGCTTTCTCACCACCCATTCCCGCCCCTCCAAAAAGCTTGTGGGTTGAGATAACAACAGTTTAATCATGGAAGCAAAGTAAAATATACTAACATTAATACTAATGCTAATACTATTAGTAATAACAAGAAGACAGAAAAATGAAACCCTAGACAGACAACAGATGCCCAATACAATTGCTCACCACCCACTGAGCGATGCTTAGCCCATCCCACACAGTGCCTGACTCCTCCTGCACAGCTTCCCCCAGTTTATACACTGAGCATGACATCCCATGGTATGGAACATCTGTTTGGCAAGGTTGGGTCAGCTGTCCTGGCTGTGCTCCCTCCTGGCTTCTTGTGGACCTGCTTGCTGGCAGAGCATGGGAAACTGGAAAGTTCTTGACTCAGGGTAAGCCCTGCCTAGAAACAACTGAAATATCAGTGTCTTAGCAACATATTCTCTTACTAAATCCAAAACACAGCACTGTACCTGCTGCTAGGAAGAAAATTAATGATAATCCAGCTAAACCAGGACAACTATTTATGGAAAATAATCATGGAAGTTACAAGTCTGTTCAGTCTTCTTTCCCTCCAATGTTGATATCTAGTTGGCAGCAGATACAAGCTCTTTTATTCAGTTCCCAAATTGATTTAAACCAATGGCAACATCTCTGATGAGCTAAGGGATCTTCAGAAGGGAAATACCCATCTCCTTCACAACTAATCAAGCCCTGGGTCAGACTCATGGCTGTAGCAATCTAGATTGCTACTTCCCTGCTAAAAGTAGTATCAAAAATTCCTGCTGCTTTGTATTGCACTGCAAAGTTGCAGCAAACCTTGTAGTAAAAGTCCTGGAGCTGTAAGTGTCTATCAGTGATTTAATAATGTGATAGTGGATACAAAGTATGAGAAAATTGTATCGTATTGACAGTGACAGCAGTTGCTTAGGAAAGAGTATTAAAGCTAGGAGACATGAAAAATAGTGATTGTAAGCACAAGTATGTATGGGTGTACAAGATGTCCTTTTGCTTTCAATTTATAAACCCTGATTTCATATGTTTATACACATATATATTATAAAGCAAACAATGCTTCTTCAAATTAGCTGACGTGTTCTGTAAGGTTTGGAAACACAAACAGCTTGGAGGGCCTCAATGTATGGCAGACAAAGTAGACAAGACAGGTGCTAAGTACAAAAGATTTGGCACAGTGGGAAAAAGGTGTAAGATAAAAGGAGAGGTTGGAGAGCCCTCTGAAATACTGCAGACTTTCTTGGTAGAGGCCATCATATCCCGGAAGAAAAGTACTTATTACTGCTGATGCATGTCCTTCCAGATTGTCTCTCATTAAAGCAAATACTTAGCTGTCTGTCTCCAAAACAGCCACTATCATTTTAAAAATACTTTTCTGTACAAGGTTTTCAGAAAGCAGCACAAGGAAGCAGTCATGAAGGCAGTCTGATGATAGACCTGCAACTAAATCTTACTCTTTAGTTAATGCTTAGTATGGGCAAAAATCTGTTGACTATATTTATCTTCTATTTCTAGAAACCTGAAACACAGCTTTGAAAGTCTGCATCTGTTGGACAAATATTTGACTGATGAGTGAAAGTACCCTTGTACTGTGAAGTCGTAATGTACTTGGCAAAACCACTGTTAATTAGCCCTGGGAATGGTAGAATGTATTTTAGGGATAAGTACCTCCTTCTGTCTTCCCTGAAGAAGACTTTTTGATGGCAAAAAAATGCCCTAATTGAAAAATGGCTTTATTCAGCTGAAAACTAACATTAATATGTTGCCATTTGTAGCAGGTAAGCTGGTATTTTGTGCTCTTCGATCACTTTTTTCCTCAGTCTGATGATATTCCTTATCTCTGTTTTGTGTTGTGCTGCAAGAAGTGTCTGGGGTGGACAGCTCCTGCATAGAAATCAGGTTTACCCTCTTCTTTCAACTCCTGCTTGAGTTCCAGTCTTCTTCTTTGCTGGAAAA
>VZRN01005851.1:1937305-1969309 GCA_013397935.1 Dasyornis broadbenti | reverse complement strand
GAAGACATAGAAATTATGTAAGCATAAAGCTGTTATCTGTAAATACATATTACGTTTTCTTTTTTTTTTTTTCCATCTTAGCAACTCCTATATGTGCTTAAAACTCAGAGATTACCTCCAGCTATATGAATCTCATTAAAATATGCTGCTTTTGCCTTATGGGAGCTGTCAGGTGTTACAATTCTGCCCCATATGAGAGTATGCACATACAGTGCTCCCTGGTATGGAGTTTCTGTTTTCTTGTCTGACAGGGCAAAGTGACATTTAGCTGCTCTACTGCACCTTGTAGTTGGCTCTAAATTGTGTTTGCGCATTTTAAAAGTGTTTTGTTGCTGATTGTGCCATAAACCAGATGTACATACAAGTTGGTTCCTTAGAGTGGCACCCATAAAAGTGAGAAGTAATAATAGTAATAATAATAGGATCACATAGAATGCTATGAAAATAATATTTTTCTTCACAGAAGGAGACATTAGAGTAATTTCATTCACTTAGTGAAAATAAAAGACTGTACTGTCTCTGGGATCAGGGGAGAACAGAAGTCTTCTCATCGCAGGAGAACCGTTCAGTTGTGGCCATGGGCTTTATTCGGTTTTTATAGAGTGGAAAACAAAAACTTTTCCAAATAAAACTCCCATTTCCACATTCAATAAACCTTCTGCAACACAGAGGAGTTTCCGTGTGCATTTTCAGGGTACTTTCAGCTGTACAATCGATACAAACTTGAACCTTATGTAGTAAACTCAGATCGGGATTCGAGCATGTGTACGTTTAGTGCTCTGTCCCCAAGTTAATGCTTTTACTGCAGCGTTGTTTTCACCTGCTTGAACACCAGATAGTAGCGGCTGCAACGGCACTTGATGCTGAATCTCCAGAATCTTGTGGGAGACATTTCCAGGCCACAACTGTCAGGCAAAAGAATGAGTTAAGCAAGGAATTGCTTGGGTTTGGCACAGGCTTGGCATAAACAAAACAAAAATTTGTTTCTGTAGTACTAAATGGCAGCTGGACATAATGAAGTGTGGTACTGCTGTAAAAACTTCTGTTAAATTCTACCTATTCTTTAAAGAACAGCAGATCTTTCTCTCCACAGGCTTTGTACTGAAAGTAATTGCTCTATGTGTGACAGAAACCACATTTCTGATTTCACTCTGATAGATGAATTTTAAACAGAAAATAAAATACAGTTAAGTCACATAGACGTAATGATAACCCCATGAAGATCACAGCTGCAACTCAACCCCCATTAACATCAGATGAGTAACACAGAGCTCTTTTTATGAACTTTCATGCTTCATACCAGTTCTGGCCAGACGCAAACAAATCTGGAATCCTACATAAGACATGAATTTAATGTTCCCTAATACAGGCTAGGTTCCCTCATATGACCACTGACAACATGTATAACATTTTTGTTTGTATCTGAATTGGTGTAGAAAAAGGTAGAAAAGTTTAACAGAATAATATTTCTCATTTATGTGGCTTAAAAGAATTGGACAAGCATTATGTTGTTCTGTAGAAAACATTTTGTCTCACTAAAGAGAGCAGAGCTTACAAATAAATTAAAATAATAAAGCAGTATCTTTTTGTAGCCCTTTTCCTTTGGAGGGATTCCAAAGTACTTTACAAAATACATACAATGAGTAGAAGCTTCTTTCTTTCTGAAAATGCAGTGAGCTATTTGGTTATTGAAAGCAGTGAATAGAACTCTTCATTTAAGTGTAAACTCTGAGAATTTAACGTAGATGAATTTTAAGAGATTTTAGCTCCATCCAGACAAAACACTGATATTGCTGTGAATATGTACTTGGTTTGCATGGCCAGGTTTTCAGAGCAGAGGTCTACAGGAGAGTCTTTCTTGAGAAGCTGCCAGAAGCTTCCCCCATGTCTGGCAGAGCAAGTGCCAGCCGGCTCCAGGATGGACCTTCCGCTGGCGAGGGCTGAGCCCATCAGCAATGGTGGAAATACCTCTGGGATAACAAGTTTAAGAAGGGGAAAAAGGAAATTGTGCCATTGCAGCGAGGGAGAGGAGTTAGAATATGTGAGAGGAACATCTCAGCCAGCAAACACCCACCTGAGTGGCCAGGGAGGGGGAGGAGGTGCTTCAGGCGCTGCAGCTGAGATTCCCCTGCAGCCCCTGGTGCAGACCATGCTGAGGCAGCTGTGCCCCTGCAGCCCATGGAGGACCGCAGGGATGCAGGGAATTGCCTGCAGCCTGTGTAGGAGACCCACACTGGAACAGGAGGATGCTTGAAAGGAGGCTGTGATCATGTGGGAAGCTCACATTGGAACAGTTTATGAAAAACAGCACTTTGTGGGAAGGATTCATGTTGCAAAAGTTCATGAAGGACTGCCTTCTGTGGGGGCAGTGTGAGGAGTCCCGCCGCTGAGGAGGAAGGTGTCTCAGAGACAACATGTGATGAACTGACCACAACCCCCATTCCCTTTCCCCTTGTGCCATTGCAGGGTGGATGAAGCAGAGAAAATTTGGAGTGAACTTAAATCCTGAAAGAAAAGAAGGATGGGAAAAGGTGTTCTAAAATTTGGGTTTATTTCGTATTATCTTACTCTGATTTGATGGATAATATGATTGATTCCTCCGAGTCAAGTCTGTTTTGCCTATGCCAATAATTGCTGTGTGATCTCTCCCTGTCCTTATCCTGACCCACAAACCTTTTGTTGTATTTTATCTGCCCTGATCAGCGGAGCAGGAGAGTGATAGAGCAGCTTCGGCGGGTACCTGGTGTCCAGCCAGGGTCAACCCACCACAGGACACTTGTCTGTTTGCCAGCTAAGGCACTGGTGTTTGGGAGCATATGCCATGCCAGAAGATGTTATAGGAAAGATCAGGACAGCCCACAGACTCTGCATATCTGTTCTGTTGATGTATATCCACTATTTGCTAGACTTTTTTTTTTTTTTTCCTAAGGAACACACGAAATATGTTTTATTTTAACTCCACCAGTTATTTTATTGCTCTTAAGAGCTTAGAAGAAACTCAGGCAGGGCCTAGAGAGCAATTTTTTAAAGGTGATTGCTTGGAGAAAGAGGTCTTCATGAGATGAGCATTGTGGAATGAGTTTCCTTCCCCCTACAAACAGAAACAGAGGTCAAATCTACCAGTGAGAAAAATATTTATGGGTTACTATGATATTAACAGCTTTTTATGAATTTGTGAGCTGACTTGATTTGATATGAACATTTCACACATCCTGGGTGTTTCAGCCTTGCAAGAACGGTCTGAGTCACTGCTTTAACAAATGGAGGAAAGGAATGGAAATTTGCTACTTAGCAGGGAAGGAGTAGGGAGCTCGAGAAAGTTGCCTTGTTTATTAATAGAGCTGATCTGAATAAAGATTTCCTTTCAGAAAAACATTATGATGGATGGAGGGGAAAAAAAGAAGATAGGAAAACACAGTCTTTTTTTCTTATTTTCTGGGGGAAAATGGTATCTTGCTAGTGGTAAGATACATATCGGTACCCAGCCTCTGGGAAGAGGAATCGATCCCTGAAGCGCCTTTGGAAACCTCAGTATTACCTGTCTCTTAAAAGACAAATCTGAAACCCATTCAATCTAACGTCTGAGAAATCACAATATTATTTTCAAGGGCAGAGAAGACCACATATACTAGCAGGGTGAGATAACCAGTCTTTTTCCTGTTGGTCTTTTCCACAAATAGCACCCAATCTGCAAAGTAAATGCATTACTTAGGAAATTTCTGCTTTATGGTTTAGTCTGGTATGAATTTGCCAGATGGTTCCCTCCTTACCTTCTGGCTGCACTTGCAGCCCAGAAAGCCAACTGTATCCCAGGCTGCATCAGAAGGAGAGTGGTCAGCAGGTTGAGGGAGGTGATTCTTCCCACCTGGAGTCCTGCATCCTGCTCGGGGGACCCAAGCATAAGAAAGATGTGGACCTGTTGGAGTGAATCCAGAGGAGGGTCATGACAATGATCAGAGGGCTGGAGCACCTCTTCTATGAGGACAGGCTGAGAGAGTTGAGGCTGTTCAGCCTGGGGCCAAGAAGGCTCTGGGACAGCCTTCCAGTGCCTAAAGGGAGACTACTTGAGAGCTGAAGAGAGACTTTTAACAAGGACATGGGGAAGGGCTACTGGAAGAGAGCAGGATTATATTAGGTATAGGGAAGAAGTTCACTGTGGGGGTGGTGATGCATTAGAACACATTGTCCAGAGAAATCGTGGATGCCCTATCCCTGGAAGTGTTCAAGGCCAGGCTGGGCGGGGCGTTGAGCAACCTGGTCTAGTGGAAGGTGTCCCTGCCTACGGCAGGGGGTTGGACCTGGGTGATCTTTAATGTTCTTTCCAACCCAAACCATTCTAAGAGTCTATGTTTCTATGACATAAAAGAAGGATTCATATGGGAATAAAAGAATTTTTCTTTAAGTGGTCTTACATTGCTTTCATCTGGATTGCTATTTGTAAATCTTCCTGACACGTCCTAAGCTCTCAGTGTGAAGGCTCTTTATATCTGTTTTCCTCAGTACTTGATCTTGCTGTAGTTACCAATTCTAGAAAACTATTATCTGACATCATGCTTCAAAATGCACCTGGTGTTAAAAATCAGTGAGAAATTAGGAGGTTAAATGTGATGTTTGATATGCATGATGGGTTCAGAAGTGTGGTGATTTTCCCTCTGCAGAGTCATTTGTCATTGTCTCTGTGGCAGAAAGAAACTGATCTTGCTAGAGCAACACTCCAATTTGACATGGTGAATCCTACAAACTTTTGATTAAACCTTTTCCAGTTCAGCATTCTCTACTGTCCTCAGTGGAGATAAACACATTTGTGCAACAAGCGTAAGGTGGATTTCCTTGTAGATATGCAAAAAAAGGCAGATAAAAAAGGGCTTTGACTGGGAGCTAAATCCAGAATTTTCCAACTTAATAAACAAGTTAAACTGGATGCTTTAGACCTTCCTGAAAATTCCCACAGCTCTTTCCCTCTTGTCATCTAATCTTTTCCCTTCCTTCTCTCTCAACAGATAAACGTTTCTGTTTGTTTCCACTCTACACAGATGAGCTGCATGCAGTGAAACCAAGCCTTGCATTAACCATGCTTAAATGCTACACTTGTTTTTCACGTCTGATAAAGGTTCTCTTCCTGATATTCCATTTTCTGGTTGACAGCTTGCCAGAAACTTTCTTCACTGAAAACTAGCTTATTGCTAATTTTGACAGCTGACAGAAAAAGTTCCTGCCTATTCTTTTATTTTTGTAAACAGCAGAAAGAGTTCACTATATCCCAGTAATTAGCTTACAATGATGCAACTATGAGAGTTGTATTCATGACTGAGAAGTATTGTTTTGTCAAAACTGAAATTCTTTGTCAACGCCTTTGCTGTAATAAAACTTTTTCCAGGGGAGGTTCCTTAGCGTGAATTTTTAGTGAAAACAAACACAACAGCCTCCAGAAGGGCTGCAGTTCAGGTGCTTCATGCTAACTGGGGATGAGCAAGAGAAGGAGACAGAGTTTAGTACGGCTGAAAAAGTGTTTTCAGAGACTGTGATGTGGATGTTCCATGTCCTAGATAATGGCTTCATCTCTGGTCGAAACAAAGCATTTTGGCACTCACTTTTGAGTTTTACAGACCTCACTTCTTGACAGATGTGAAACCCAGGAATGGCTGACATCATGGTAAAGATGATTGGCATGGAGGGCTTGAGGCAAGATATGTTATTGTAAGAGGCTGTGAAGGCAGGACACAGCCTTTAACTGAGTTCCTCAGAAAGTGGGCCCTGCACAGGCAATATCAGACCTCCTGTGTTAGACCCAGTACCCAAGGCCACGAATGGCACAAAGCAGGAGAGAAGCCATAACGTGGCACTGTAAAAAAAGTGGGCTACAGCTCTGCTGGAGAAGGAACTCAAGCAGGGAACCAGCTGGATGAGTGTCTCTCCAAGTGTGGGAGGCTTTTCAGGTTTGTGTTTGAAGATTTTTCTGAACATTTTCAAGTAGTCTCAGTTTTGTTGCTACAAATTTAATTCTTGTTTTTCAGGCAGCCTGAGCAGCTGCTTTCAGTTGAAGAGATTTATCCTCTTTTTACAGTTCTTTATTTCCTTACCCTCTGCTTTGTTAATAAGAACTCATGTAGGAAATATTTTGATTGATCTGAGCCTTGAATGTGTACAAATTCATACTTCAACATATCACATGCCAAAGCTCAGGATGTTGGGCATTAGCGAATGTGAAGATGCTAGCTCTGCTCCACACCATATTGTTAATTTCCTTTGAACAAGTGAAGATAAATAGTATCCATGGGAAACTTGCCCTGGTGGAAACTGGCTGTGAATTCTAAATTTCCTTTTAGCAGCAGTTATTAGTATACTTGTGGCACTTACAGGAAAAAAAAAAAAAAGAATAAAAGGCTGCTAATGTTTTCTCCCTTACAAAGCTTACAGTCTAACGCTTCAATAACAGCTCCAAGAGTGGAAATATTTTCCTGCAGATACCCTGAACTAGCATTGGGAAAACTGGAGCTTGGTCCCAGACACTGTCCCAGGTACTAATTGTGAGATCAAAGAAATTAGGTGGGAAAAATTTGCAAGGCTGTTTCAAGCAAGGTTAATTTGGAAATGCTAAGGCAGCTGACTCCATGAAGGAGATAGGTGCCAGTATGTTTTAAAAGCAGCACTGAAGGTGTATCTGCTTTTTCAGATCCCTTTACAAAGATGGTCTATAGGATTTAAGCAGTTTTGCAGCTGTAATGGTCCCACCGCTTGCTGGTTGAAGAAACTGCCTTGGTATAGGTCTGATCATGATGAGCAGGTTGGAACAGTAGTTCTCTGCCTGGGGTATATGGTGACTGGTTGGAAGTGTGAACCAAGAGCTGATGTGAGAGACTTGTAGAGAAAATGCATGTAAAAGCCGATTTTTTTCACATGAAAATCATGTGTGACTCAGGTACTGCAGTGATGGGATGGAGGTAAGTGGGTTCATAGGAAACAGATCTGATGATTTAAAATCTGATGGGTTTTTTGTAAATAATCCAATTATTACTAGATGTGAATGTAAGGATTTATCTATCACATGATGGGAGAAAATATGGTGAGTGATGTGTTCGCATAACCTTCATTCTGCTCAGAAAACTGTTGGAGCGTAAATTCTCTGTGTTGGACTGTGGTACAAAACCATTTGAAACACAACTGAAATTCTCCTCTGTAATTCATGTTTGAGACTGAAATGGTATTTCAAAATAACATGACAACTTCTGCAATTTTGGTAATGGAGATAAACAAATATGGTTTTGTTAATTTAATAAATTACTGAAATCAAATTGCAGTGTATTTCTCATGGAAGTTACTCACCTTGATATTTGTTTAAAATGCAATAAAACATATCTCCTTCAGGGCTCCTTCTGGTGTTTATGCCTCCAAATGAGTTATTTACTTTTCCATACTCCCTTTTTTTTTTTTTTTTTTTTTTTTTAAAGAGCTTTAAAACCGCATAATTTTGTTGAATTTTTTGGCTCCTCTGCAGGCATTTCTGCTATATATTGTAGGTGCATGCAACAGTTCAGAAGGGCCATGTGTGCAAACTTTGACCTTTCCGAACATGGAGGTGGCTGGAGAAATACGTTGGGTAATCCTGAAGCCTTCTCTTGGCATGCTGTGGACCTTCATTGTTTAGTTTGATATCAGCTCTCACACGTGGCTTACCCTTCGTATGGTATATGAGAATTCTGAGGGAAGAATTAGAAGACAGCCATTAGAAATTGAGAAAATACCCTTAAGAATGTGGGATTTAAAACACATCTGGTACTCCTTACCTCACTGTCAGATGGGCAGATGCAAGTGTGGAGAGAAAGATATAGGTGAGCTGATGGATATTGTATGGTTTTGATGTGTTGTAGGTAATTGAAAATCACAGAAACACCTATATTTGCAGTGGAATATTATTTAAAAGAAGATTCTCCCTAGGCTCTGCTGAACTTTCACTAAGAAGATAGGAATGCATGCTTTTTAAAAATGGGAAATACTTTTGAACCAGAATACTGAGACTGTCTGAGAATACTGAGATTTATAATAAGCAGTTCCAACTATCTCATACAGAATCTGCCATCTTTTTTATTGATCTCTTCACTCTAGTGACAAGTGACAGGACTCAAGAAAACAGCATGAAGATGAGTCAGGGAAGTTTAGGCTTGATATCAGGGAAAAGTTTTTCACCCAGAGGGTGGCTGAGCACTGGAGCAGGCTCCCCAGGGAAGTGGTCACAGCACCAAACCAGGCAGAGTTCAAGAAGCATTTGGACAATGCTCTCAGGCACGTGGTGTGACTCTTGGGGACATCCTGTGCAGGGCCAGGAGTTGGACTCAATGATCCTGATGGATCCAAAGCTGCGTATTCTATGATTCTACGATTATTTGCTCTTAAAAATTTTAGCTGATTGGGGAAACAAAAGATTATCAAACAGTGATTGGCAAACTCTCAGGAGCTTAACACAGCAAAGGCAAGAGCTAGTAAGAAACAGTTGCTAAGAAACACCTTAAAACACAAACCTGTAGTTCAGTACCAGAACAGAGACATTGAGACTGAGATCTTCTATTTTCTTCTGCATTAAACCATCATGAGTCTCCAGTCATGAAACTGATGTTAAAGTAGTAGTACATGGCATGTTAATAAAATAACTCAAAACCACTTTTAACCTGCTTGACTTTTTTTGTGCTGGCTTTTATGGATTTCTGAGATGTTAAAGGTGTGTCAAAAGTGACCTCCAGAAGCTGATATTTAATGACGAAATGGCTGTTGTTTGTTTCAGTTTTGCCACCCAGATTTTACATTTACCAATAACTTATCCAGAACACTAGAAAAAAATTATCCTGGCAAATGTTTTTTTCAGTCTTATGTCTTTCAAATGATATTTCATGCTGAATTATAGGTATTATAACTCTAATGACATTGACTCATTTCTTTATTCAGCTTCTGTGCCAGCAAGTTTCTTTTCATTTTTATCCATTATGATAATTTCTATCTCCTGACAAGTATTTCTTGCTCAAACATTTATTTATACTTTGATGTAGGATTTTTTTCTGCTAAGATTTGGTACTGTTGGCTACAACCTTTTCTGTCTATTCCTTGTTCCCTTCTTGGGCACTTTAATCCATGATCTAAACCATCAATATTCTTGGGATGTTGGTTTGATGGAAGCCATAGGGAAGGGAATGTTTCTCTTAACGTTTTAATAATTTTTCATTATAAATTTCCTACTTTTCTCAAGGACAAATGTAAAACCTTGCCAAAGCCAAAATGAGGCCTCCAAATAGACATAGGGAGTGGAATATGAGAGAGCAATATGATTAACATATTTTGAAGTCCTGGGATGAAAAACAAACCAATTCACAGGCTTGTAAGAATTTTTCCAATATAATTCAACCTCTAAATTTTTTTCTCCAGGATTTGAAAACTTTGCTGACTTTTTTCCTCAATAAGAGATGGAATCTAGATGAAGTTATGATCTCTCAAGAATAGTTGAATTTAATCTCTGTTGTACAAGGTAGTTAATCTTGGATTGCTGTAAGTCAGTACTGTAAATTGCTGATTTTGATTTATGTTGAATTTATCTTGACTGTGGGCAATGAATGCCAAAGGCAAACATAACCACTTATAGCTGGGGTTTGTTTTCCATACTTATCTCTTGTTTTTGTGAATGTAACACTGAAAACATTGGGATACTACTTTTCCTTACGGAAAAAAAATCTAAATACATAAATGTGCTACATTCCTACTGAAAAATTGTTATAACTCAGCAATTAAAAAAGTAAGAGACTTTGTAAATCAATGCCACCTGGAAGACCAAGATGTCCTGTGGTTAAAATTGGTACCAGGGTGTGGTAAATTGACTACTGCTCAAATCTGCCTCTACCTGACAACAGAGTTGCAGTCTTTAACTCAACTCAGCTTGCTTGGGTGGCTATTTCTTTTTGTCACCCTCATGATTATTGGGTGGATTTACTTTTGGAGTAGGACTTAAAATTCCATTAAAAATGAGATGTAAAGAAATCAAGCTGACTTGTTGGTGCTTACATATAGGGCTAAAAATCAGAGGAACATCACTTGTCAACTAAGCTCATCAATATGAAAAATATTGCTTTCTGGTGTTCACAGTTTTCAGAAAGAAACCTGTAATTTAATGTTGTATTAACAAACTTACCAGTTGGTTTTCTTATCAGCAGTTGCCCCCAGAATGAACCTGGGGAAGTGCTTAATCTGGAAAGGAAAACTTTAAAATAATTCCCCCATATTTACAAGCCACTGAAGTAAGAGACACATATGATGGGTTCATCATAATTTGTTTAATGGAAGCTGGGACATATTCAGTGTGTTTGGGCTCACTGGCTCAGGTTTCCTCAGGGGGCAACAGAGGCAGAGCCATTCCCATCCGTGGGAGGAACGCATCTCCCTCCTTTTCCTCCAAGAGCAGTCTAAAGAGGCTCTAAACCTAAAAGCTCCTAAGGCCAGCATCATCCTTGTCTGGCTTGTGTGCAGAAGTGAGGGCAGTGTATCTCACAGAGGCAAGGATCTCATGCCTGAAGAAGAAAGTGTTATGTGCAAGCTGTCAGACCCAGAGGATTTCTCATGTCTTGTGTAGTTATGCAGGTTGCCTAGGCAATTTGCAATTATTATATATGTAAGAACAGCTGGCACTTTGATGAAATAAAATGCTTCGGTCTAAATTACGTAATTCTTTTTATTAATACCAAGAAATCATGGGTGAGAAAACATGCATTTATCAAGGTCTAAGGGAAAATATGATCTTATGAAAAAAACAAACATGAGAGGGAAAAATCTGAGCATACCTTTCTCAGTCAAATGGTTTAACAATATATTTTTGTGGGTTTTGTAATGAAGAACTTGCAAGAGGAGAGCGTAACAAGGCAAAAAACTTTTGTCTCTTGAGATAAAGCAGGCTTGAGTACCAGATAATTCTGAAAACTTCCAGCTTCCAGGTTAAAATATGAGGGCTTAACTTCTAGGGTTGATACATGCTACTGCAGGTGTGTCAAGAGAGGGGCTTGATTAAACAGCCTTTAACAGAAGCGCTAATGATTTCTTGATCCCTCTCATACCAGCAGTGATGATATCAATGTTTCTGTGACTGGATTGCTGAAGTACAGCTTTGCTCCTCATAACACAGTACAGTGAAACTTGGAAAATTTGACTTTCATGTTAGAAACTTGTCTCTCAAAATCCAATAGACATGAATGCAGTAAATTTCGCTGGGAGGAAATATTAGATTTTTCAATTTTCCAGTCGTCTCCTATGAAGACAGGCTGAGAGAAACCTGGAGAAGAGAAAGGGGGCTTACAGGAAAGCTGGGAGGGGGCTTCTGACGAGGTCATGTAATGATAGAACAAGGGGGAATGCTTTAAACTGAAAGAGGGTAGGTTTAGATTTGATGTTAGGAAGAAATTTTTTACTGTGAGAGTGGTGAGGCACTGGAACAGCTTGCCCAGAGAAGCTGTGGAGCTTCAGACCTGGAAGTGTTCAAAGCTAGATTGGAAGGGGCTTTGAGTTACTTGTAGTGGAAGATGCCCCTTCCTGTGACAGGGAGGTTGGAACTACATGGTCTAGAAAATCCCTTTCAACTCAAACTATTCTGTGATTCTGTGATTCTATGTTTCTATGATATCTAACTTTTCTGTTGTATTGGAAATATTTTTTTTCACATGGCAATGAAGATATAAATAAGCTCATACTTTTTCTGCAGAAAAAAGGTTACGTTTTCAGAAGCATTGCAATTTTACTCATTAAGTATTAAAATATGAAGAAACTTTACATAAGAAAAAAAGGACATACTTTAAACAGATTTTTTTTTTTGAGCTTGTGTACCAAGATGAAACACTTACATATACAAGCATTTTCTATGTACAAGTACACGTCATTAATGAATTGTAGACTGGAAAAGAACTCCCAGAAAAAAAAAAAAAAAAATTGCTCTGAGGAAAATTTTAGAGTTATAACAAAACATTCACTGCATTTCACTGAGTGATGTGAGAAAATCCAGGGAACATTTATAGGCAGAGGTTCTGCAAAATAAAATCTTTGAAATAATTTGGTTTCCCCACATTACAGAAGAAATATTGAGAAATGTAGAAGTCATTATTTGTGTGAGAGCACTTCAAAAAGAAAATGAAAAATTGTATGTGGATTTTATAACTGAAAGGGGAGTTTACAAGCTGCTATGGGATGCCTAGGGGGCACACAGTGCAATTTTTAAACTACCTTCATATTGAATTTATTGAAAGGCTGGGAGTATCCATGCCTTTTTAAAATGGATGTACATTAGAGTTATATAGAATTCTATGTGGAAATTACCTAAAAAGTTTTGCTTTGAAAATATGTACTAGTATTTAATATAATTATTTTTGATAGGAAATGGATTAAGCAGTGCAAGACTAGACTAGTTCATGAACTGCCAATATTTGGCGGTGATACTCTCTGCTCTGTTCACTATTTATTTGTGACACACAAAGGAAATTTAACTGATGTTAAATTTATTTACAAGTTAAGTTTGAAAATTTTCAGTCAAGTCCCATTTGAGGGACACATTTGTGAGTATGTTTGCTGTACATTCAAACCTTTTGGCTTGCAACAGCACTGTTTCTTACTTCATTTACAAGTCAGTCTGAATCTGATCTCACATAAAGTGCTGTAAACAGGCATTTTAGTTGTGCAATAATGTAAGAGAAATAAAAATCAATCTTCCTTAAAGAGGTCGATTGGATTGTTTTGTGCATCAGATGAGCCTATTAAAGCGCTCTTATCAAAAGAAAGCAGTAAATAAAAGGAAGGTAAAATTCTCTAGGGAAAGAAGTTAATGTGTGGGTTTTTTACAAGGAATTGCAAGGAAAAAATTGCATTGCTGATATTGAAGTAAAAGATGCATTAATCTCCAAACATAATTCCACAGAGCAAATTCAGACAAAGGACAAGGGTAGAACACCTCAATTAAAAAAAAATAGGTGTGTCCCACCTGTTTTTAACCAATAATATATAAACACTTATTTGCCAGAACCGCTGCATAAATCTAAATCTTCTGTTTCTAAATCAGTACATTTCTTTCTTAGGTATTAACCTTTCTTTTCTGTGTTAATCTGAGGCGTAGTTGTTGCTAATTTGTTATCCTCTGGCAAACAAATATTATAAGTCAAAGATCCCTTATGATTTATTAAGTCTCTGGGAGTTTGCCACATATAAAGAAAATTGGATCTGACTGGAGATTTTTCATACATTATTAAAATTCTTTCTAGGTTAATTCAAGGAAGCCCAGAGAATAAATCACATAACACTAAAAAAGAGACTTGTGAAAATGACTGTTTGGATTACAGTTAACACCTACAGGGATTTCTTTTTCTTAGGACTAAGACAGCCTTAATTTGGATTTGCTTAATTCACTTGGAAAATTATGTCATACCATATTGATGTCACTTTAATTTTGAATGAAACTGAACACTTAGGGACTTAATTCTGTTTAATAAATGTATTTAAATTTTTTGCTAATTTATCTGATTCAAATTAAATTTCCTAACTAGTAATATGTAGCCTAGTTCTCTTTTAAAGCTGCTTGTGGAAAGTCAACAGCAATAATTTCTGCCTAAATTGCTATGTAAAATGCATATGCATATAAGTTCTTAGATGGCTTCGGAAATACGTTGTTATCTCTGGTAACTTATTATACTGTGATGTTTGCAAACTGCAGTTTGTCAGCTTTCATACTGTTCCCTACAATGAATAAAATGAGCCTTGACACACATGTTAATTATAAACTTTATTGCCAATTAATTATGTTATTATAAATTGCAAAAAAACATTTTACATAGTCCTTAACTTCCTTTGTAGTTGCAATGATTTGTAGTAAAATCAACGTGCATCTATTTCTAGAGCCTGTTGGTCTTCTATACACTTATTTCAGTTATCTTCATTGTTAGTTCTTGTAGACATTTTTTTTCCTGGTGTTTATTGTTTTATCTTGAACTAAGCAGAATAGCATGTACTCAGATCTCCACCTTTATTTTGTTTTTTATTCCCCTACACTGTGCCAACTCCAGATCCCTGTACAGGCCTCTTAACTCCAAAACGCCCTCTGCATAATGTGATTAAAATCAGTGTGGTGCCAGTAACTTCCAGCCTGAGTTATTTATATTTGGCATGGATACAAAGAGAACAGGTTCACATTAGAACAGTTCTGTCAGAATTGTTATTCATTCATGAGTTCACTTTTGTTTATATTTTCACATTACAGTGCTTGTGCATGAGCTTTTCTTGAATATCATCATTTTCTTCTCCTCCTTGATCCCCTGAAGTTCACTATTTTCAGATCATTTTGGCATCTCTAAAACTTGGCACCCTGCTCTCCCTGCCTGCCCTGGGCAGAAAGGTTCTCTTCATGGCTGCACTCACCACTTCAAGGTGAAGGAAAGGGATAGAAGAAAGAGACCTTAGGCTCTCACTCTATCACCTTTTCCATCACAAAGAACAAAACACAGAGGCTCAGTGATCCTCCCTCAACACTCCATACTGAGCTAAAAAGATGTTACACTATTTGTGACATTCTCTTCTAAGCTTATTTAGTACATTTTAAAAAATAATATGTTAACTCAGAAAAATAAAAATTTTAAAGGTAGAAAAATTTTTATTGTAAGCACACAAAAAGATTACAAGGCTAAGCTAGAGGCTAGAAAGGTTAAAAGTTTTCTTCTGTAGCAGAGCTATTAATTTCTCATATAATTTACAGTTTTGTTAATGCTAGACCTGACATGACTATAAATTGCTTGATTAAGTCACAGTGAAGTCAGAGTGTATATACTAAAGAATGATAATTTTGTTGCAAAATGCCAGTTCGTTTGCTTCAAAACTGCTTATGGAAAAGAATTTTTCTCGTTGACTCTTCTTCCTTTTGAGTTATGAAATTATTACCATATTTGATTTCAGATTTTAAAAAATTAAATGAAGTTGGGAATCAAATGGCTTTTTATTATTAAATATACACCTTGATTCATCTTTCCTAGTTGTATTATTTAAATATTACTTCTGTAATACAAATTATATTTCTAAGATTCTTCAGTGAGGAGTGGAGTAGACCTTCAGGGAGATATCTATTCTACCCTGCAGTCAGTGTCTGAGAACTGTGGGATAAGTCACTTGCTCCAGCATGAGTTTCTGAAAACAATCTATATTTTATATGCTTTAAAAAAATTATCTAAGACTTAGTTGCTATTTCAAACATATAGAAAAAAAAAACCCCCAAACTCTCCCACAGACAAATCCTTAACCAAACGCAAGATGAAACATTTTATTTAGATAATTTCAAATGTGAATAGAGAATGAGTTGATATATTTAAAAATACCTAAATAGCATAGTTGATTTATGTGTTTGACATCGCACCATGTTGGCTGTATGGGGAGATTGAGACACTGTAGTTATGGTTCTAGGTATATAGATTTCTTTATTCTTGACACTGTTGGTGAAAAGACCAAAATCACAGGAAATGGGAAAAATTTGAGCAGCTGAGAAGGGATGTGCCACATCTGTGAAAGTCCTTCCAAAGGTGCCAGCAACTACCACATGTCCTCCAATAAACCACATCATATTTGCATATAAATCTCTGCAAAGCGCAGTTCATTAGCCCTCCTTTCTCAAAATTGGGTCCATCTCATGTTTCTAGGGCAAAGGCAAGTCAGAAAATTGTTAGTTTTAAGACACAGATTGAGGTATATTCTTCTGGGATATAAAACCTCGTGCAATGATTAGCAGATAATGGACTCCGAAAAGATATCAAATTCTTATTTCGAGAAAAGCGACTTGGTTTTACCTGGCTTCTGAAGCATGAGTGTGCGGGAACTGTTAAATCCCATTTCTAATTCCAGTAGTCAGCTTGACTGTGAAATCTTGTTTTCACCAAATCTGTGTTCACCACTGACTGATTTCAAGGGGAATTTCTCAGTGCAAAAGAAGCCCTCTCAATCCATCTGTTCCTCAGTTTCTCCATTTGCAGAGCTGGAATAAAAACTCTTTGAGATTCTGGCTGTTGTTTTAAAATATCTGAATGCTCTGAAATTGGCGAGCTTTCCTTCCTTCTTTGCTATGAATGTTCCAAATGTAGGAGGTAAACTAATCCAGCAAATTAAGCCACTACACTTTGGGAAAATTTGGAAAAAACTTTATTTCACAAAAGAAGAAAGATGCCTGCATGTTTGCTAGTCAGCCATCTGTCTTGTCTCTTGGCTATCAAGTTCTCAAAAATCTGGATGATGTTCAGTTGATTTGTTGATTTGTCATGCTATGTTATGACTATAGTTCGGGGCTGCGGACTTCTTGTAAAAATTTACTTTTAGTGATTTTTAGCAGCATCCTTGCATAAATTCAATTTAATTCAAGTTAATCACTTTCTACCCCTTGCTTTGATATAATTTACTTGCTTTAATTTTTATAAACAGCCTTCAAAGAAGCATGAATTTGCAAGCACAGATTTGTTTTTTTTTCATTTTTCCTGGCCTTTCTCCTGCTGTGTAAAGTTTCTGAAGTTTTTAAAATGATTTCTGAGTTGTAGCTTACTTTATGTGGAGAAATTTTAGGTTTCTGTAAAAGCAAAATGGCAATTTCCTCAGAATATGCTTTAAAAACTGACTGAACAACATATGAAAGATTGTATTTCAAAACTCTTTAAAATCAATCAGAATCTTCCCATAGGTTTTGTGGGTTTAAGATTGGACTCCTTGTTGATCCCCTTTTCCAAATACATATTGATTTTCCAAGTGCATGTCTGGAACAAAAATGTAAGTATAGCAGACAGTTGGTCAGACCAGGCTATCTGCATTTACAGATGTATATGCACATTTTTTCATATCTAAAATGCTCTGTGATCATACACAAAATTTGGCTTGATCAGTCTCTCAATTTAAAATAACTATAAAAGAAAAGTAAAATGGTGAGGTGGGAGAAAAAGACGGTGAAACAAGAAACATTCTACAGAATTTTGCAGATCAACTTCACCGGAGGAGAGAACGTGGGGCTTGTGGAAAGACTTGGGGATGAGTGTAGACATGCTGTGCATGCAAAATGGAGTAGAGGTGTAATAGAACAACGTATGAAAATTATAGAAAGGCTTGCCAAGTACAGGAGTGAAGTAAATATGCAGTAACATGTCAAAAAACTTGATCTGGGTAATTGGACACTGTTGTGACTCAGAGTACAGATTGATGTATTTTTATTTACTTCGTTTTTTTAAATATTTCTAAGATAGTAGCATTTCATTAGAGACCTGCAGCTACCATGTGAATATATTGGTGTTGTTTGCAGTGCAGTGTGATTTCTTCTTATTTAGTTACTAAAGATGTCAGAAGGTTGTAGATTATACGGGATTTGTTGAACACTGGATCTGTGATAAGAAATAGTAATTTCTTCCCTGCTTTCTTTCTAAGGGTTGAAAGTTATTGAATACATACCTTGAAAGTCCAAGTGAAAAAAGCATTTTGCATTTCTCTCCTCTAAGGCCTTTTGGAAAAACAAAGTGTGTTTTTGCTTTAAGCTCTGTGAGCATCATTACTGGTTTCTGTGGGCTTTGAACAGGGCAACTCAGACTCAGGGGGTTTTGGGAGTCAGATTTGTTTGTGCAAACCCAGCGTTGGCCCTAGAGCAGCAGTTGTGGGGCAGAGCGGGTGCCGTGCTGCAGAGGCCGCTGCTGGCTGTCACCTGGGGGCATCCGGGTTTCACCCACATTGCCTGAAAACCTCTAAGTGGATTAGTGTTATACAAACCCATTATGAACAATTCCGATGAAAGAAAAAATTGAAAAACAAGTTCTCTTCTCTGCATCTAAGTGTTTAGTACACTGTGTTCTCAACAGTGTTAAAAGCTTGCTGTCATTCACAAATGCTGCTCTTTCTTTAATACTGGAACAGAAGCTGAGATGTTAAACAATTGGCCATCATGGTTTTTTCTCAGATGATACATAGCCAGGCTGAATTGGGGGGGTGTTAAAAAAATTGAATTAAAATTATAAAAACCTATGAGGACTGCTATGTACAGATTTAAGACATTAAATCTGAAGAAGGATATATTCCTATTTCTGTGTGGATTTACATCCACCATTTGCTGTCTGTAAGACCTAATTTTACATGATTTGATATAACAGGTTAAAACACCATCTGGTCAGTTCTCATTAATGACTCGTCATTAGGCTGCATTCTGGATTGAAGTCATTCAGCACCTTTGCAATAGTATGACAGTCCACCTCACCATGCCTAAATTGTGGTCTTACCTGTAAAACTGACATTGGAAAAGGTTTAGAACATTCTTACTAACTCTCTCTAGAAGATCCTTAATCAGTTACTGCATGAGACCTTTTTTCATTCTTAGGAAAGGCAGCACAGACCTTTCGCAAAGTGAAATCCTATAGTGTGTACTTACATGTTATATTTTGTATGGAAAGTAGAATAGAGGAAATCAGCCATGACAAAATCCTTCCATACTGGGAAAAAGTAGCTGAACCTTGGCTCCATGGTATTGTATCCTCCTTCAGTAAACTTTTGGTAAAAGTCCACAGCAATTCATTTGAAGGAAAGACTTGAAATATTTTTATCCCTCTTCTACACAGAATGTGGGATGCCCCATTTTTTGTTTTGCCATTGCCTGAGAGGTCTGAAACTCTCAAGTTCAAGGCAATGAGCAGTAAACTATTTGATGGAGATACTTTAGGTGTATTGTTACTCCAAGGAGTGCATATTAGCTAATGACTGATTGACACAAGGCCAGAAACAGGTTTTGAAAGTGCGGATAGAAAATGGGGTTTGCCCCTTCCCGAGAGAGCTGCCTAAACACTGATAATAATCATGCTGCAATTCTTTTATTCTTACTGGCTCTTCCTGACTGAACCTTTAAAAGATTTTATTTCTTTTGGGATGGAAAGAAGTCTAAGTGCATCTTTGAGGTCTCTGATCAGAAGGTAATGAAGAAAAATTGTGAGAAGAGAGGGATATTTTCTATGAAAGCAGGTATTTCTACTCTCTTTGAAGACAATGGTCATAATTGGTTTTTAGACATTTGATCACCATGTTTAAGAGCCTCTAGGAAGAAATGACATTGAGAGGCATATGTACCTACACAATAAATTCATCCCATTTCCTGAGACATACTGGCCTCTTGTGTAACAAATGAATGATGACATGCCATGGATTCGTGCAAAGTTACCAAAAGTCTTTCAACAGCAGGTGTAAAGCTGAGCCTTTGTAAATATTGAAGGTGCTTTGCAAAAACATCCATGACCATTAAATGCTGCTTTCTTCAGATTCGGTGTTTTTGTTGCCAAAAAAAAAAAAAAAAAAAAGACAAATTAAGATATTTCAGCTGAATGCACTTGAATCCTTCAGCTGAGGTACTCAATGACTAGTTGTAATAATTATGGCATTTAAGACCATCTGGGCTCTATATAAAATAGGATGATTGGCAGCTATTGAAGGGGAAAATGCAGTAAGATAAGAGTTTATAGACGAAGAATAATGGAGGACTGGAATGAACAATGTATGACAGTAATGAAAAAGTAATGTTCCTCTCCTAATACAGACACAAAAGAGTGACTTCAGATCTGGAAGAAATTATTTCAGCTGCATTCTGAACTTGGCCTCATATCTTTTGTTTGGAAAATGTCTTCATGTAAGAATGGATTTGATAGTAATGAGAAAGGTTCCATGCAGCGAGAAAATAGTTGCTTCTACATTAATGGACAGACAAAATTACAGTTAATAACTAAAAAAATGGACCTCTAAAATTTAATACAAAATCATCACCTTATAAGCTTCCAAGATTTGGTCTCACTCAAAAAAAAACCCAGTTACATTTCTGTTGTGATTATTTTTAACAATTATAATTTTATATAGATGACTCCTGTTGAAATGGGTTATTTGTCTGTAACTACTTAACAGTTTACACAAAGAAAAGACAGAACATGATTATCAAGAACTTTTTCAAAGCTGTTAACAAATTATACTGCCATTCAGAGAAGTGCACACTAAAGAGAAATTAAAAACCAATTCTTTTGATGACTTTATGTTGAAAGAGATTATTACTCTGTTGCACAAAAATTAATTAAAATAATTGTAATGGTTGTTTCAGTTGTTATGTACTGCTGTGAATGTGTACTATTGCGACTGGTACATAACTTCCCCTAAAGATTGCCCTATCCCAGTCAGAAATTACTTGAGGCTGATGAACTGTCTGACACACCAGAGAACAGCACCCATTCCAGCTTGCCATAATTTTGCATATACCTTTACTTTATATGGCTTCTATTATGCAATCTGGTTGGCTTCAAGCTCCCTTTGTTCCTCAAAATGAGTTGATGGGAGAGCAGCTGAGGCTGGAACTGATCTAGGAACATAGGATTGTGTGAGCACCAGCATGCACACATGCTGCATGTGGTGGTGGGAATAAACATGGCAGGTCCCTGGAAGCATGTCCCAGATCTTTTTGGCTTTAAAGGCATTAATGGATTTGCTAAAGCTCTATCTACTAAAGAATGCTTATTAAATTTTCACAAAGGAACAAGTCTTGCTTTATGGCCATATTTTGATTTTTATTTGCTTCACAGTTTAATACTATCATGCACAAAACATACTGTTCTTGTTAGGGTACACTTGATAGGCTGAAAGCAACTACAGCTGCCTCTTCTCTCTTGGGGCTGGAGTGAGGAGCAGATGATCAGAGTCACACCAGTTCCAGGAGTTAGGTACAAAGAGGGAAAGGAGGCCAGAGGCAACTTTGTGGCTCAAATTTGATCCCACAGGTTGTGTCACTGACATTTCTGCCTTCCCACTCGGAGCTGTGGGGGTCCACCCACACACTGTCGGCTACAATTAAATATAGACACCAGGCATGGCAAACAGGGTTTGTCGCACAATGTGAGAAACAGATTTTGTGTACTCTCTTCAAGTGACTGCATTACTGGAGGCACAATAAGACATGTAATACTGTAGTCTGATGTAAATAAATAAAAAGGTTTCTAGCAAAACAATAGAGATGGGGGCAAATTTCATATCTGTGAATCCCACAGACTTTGATAAACAGAGTCCTGACATGTAAGGGCTCACAGACCATGAATGACAAACTGAATCTCTGATGTATTTCATTAAAAAATCATGATTTTCCAAGTTTTCAGACTTAGGCCAGCCTCATAAATTCAATTGAGTATCTGGTGAGCAGCTGAGGAGGTTGGAAATTGCAGGATTTTACCACTTGGATAAACCAGGCTGTTAAGAAAAATCAGTGATATCTTTTTCATTTAATGCCCACTTGGTAAAATCAGGTTAAGAAATCAAATTTAGACTCCATCCTTTCATAAGTCATGTTGAATATAACAAAAAAACCCCCAAACTCCCAAACCCAGTCCAGATAGAATTTTTGTCTATAACCTCTCTACTTTTGGAATGAGATATTTAAAGGAGGTTCTAAAACTCCAAAGAAACCAAACAGTTAACTATTGCTGCAAGATAAATGAGTAGTTTAGTCTCAAGTCCCAAAGCTGCTGTGTTTTATTGTCTGAAGTGAACCCAAAACTGATGCAGAAGCAGAGACAATTGTTTTTTAAAACTGATTCAGAGGTGTCAGGTTCTTGTTTCTGGAATAAGACTGAAAGAAGTTTCTTGCCATGTAGTGGAAAATACTGCCAAGAAAAATTGTCCTGCCTACTGCAGAATGATCTGTATCAAGAAGACACAAAAGATAAGAAGCTACTTCCTTTCACTTATTCAGTAACAATAAATAAAAAAAAAAAAACCAAAACCAAAAAAACAACCAAACTATCCAGAATTAAACATAAACTGAGTGAATTTTATAAACAACATTTAATAAAAATGGTTGTATGTGATCATTTTCTGTAAGGAAAAACTATATAGAATTCACTTGGATGGACAAACTCTTCACAGCAAGTTGTCCTAGTAAATTTGAAGAGGTGTAGTTAATTTGATATTCCACCAAGTGCTTCAAATGAAAAAAAAAATTCTTTTTCACAGATGTTCTGTTTTTCTTTTGGCAAATAAATTCTGCAATGAGAAATCTTACCTTTGCATACCTTCTGTTTCAAGTGATTTAAAGAGGCTCTCACAGAAGCATATTTTTCTGTGAATTGTAATTTTTCTGCAGTTTATGTAATCCAACTGTTTATGTAACATACTTCAACTTGTAGATTAAAGCCAATTTCCAAGTTAAAGCTATGGCAATGCAGAGTGGGAACAGCAGAATAAGGCAATCTTGTAAAAGTCAGGCGGTGTTTAGCCACAACAGGTTTTATTCTCTTTGAGGACACACTGTGTTAGCTTTAGGGCTAAGTTTTATGATTTTTTAAATTCCATTCTTAAATTTTTTTGTAGTTGTTGTTGGTGATTATGCACCACGGTATTATTTGTTTTACTCTGACTGAAAGGTGACTAAACCAGAAGAATCACTCTGAGTAATCCTGGATTTAATTGGAACAAATTGCTTACCTGTAATGGAGAAAATGGTACCTGTTGATATGGTCTGTCCTGTAATTTTTCTTGCTCTCCTTTAAGTTGATGATAGTAGTAAAGTGTTATTGTTTTCTATACTGGTAACATGATTTTATTTTCCCTAATTAGATTCCATTCACAAGCTTATCTCATCCAGAAAATAAGAAGAACATCAAATTTTCAGTCTCTGAGGCACAACAAATATACTGAAATCAAAACAATAAATCTGCCTTAGGCAGAGTGAAATATTTAAATTTTCCCCTTATTATTTATCTGCTTTTCAAAAAATTTGCAGGTTTTTACCAGAAAGAGAGATGACTTGAGTGAATTTCAAATGCTACTTTTCTAAAATGTTAAGAGCTCAAAAGATGAAGAGACATGAGAGAGAAGCACAAAGAAACTAAATGGTTGCCCTGAAAGCTGTGGGGGAAAAACCCTCCTAAAACCAACAAACCCAAACTAAAGTTTTAAACTAGCATTGCCAGGACAAAAACCAAATTTGATGAACAGAGGAGGAATGTCTTGGTATGTTTTACGAATATAACATTAAATGCTGCTAAAATGAAAAAAAGCCAAACAACTGAGACATCATAACATGATGTTGAGATACCTTTCTACTGAAACATGAAAATATATTTTGGAATGAATCGCAGAAGGAAAAGACTTAGAAAAGAATCCTTAATTCTTTGCATGGGAAATTATTAAAAGAATTTTGATGCTAGAGAAGGGATACCCAGTGGGCCATGAAATTGTTAGTGGAAAATTATTAATTCATGAAACATTTGTTTCATATCAGTTGAAATCTTCTGGGTTTCTTCCTTCCTTGTATTCTGTTATTAAGTAGAAATACTTCATTTTCTTGCATTCTATTGTAAAGAGTGTTGTATACAGTTTATAAACATTTAAACAAAAATACTCATCTGAAGAAACATACTTAATATTTAGTTATTTCAGAACAGCTCTTTTCATTTTCCATCTCAACGTCTAGTAGTTTTTTGCGCCTGAAAACAGTCAGAAAGTTCTGTCAAAGGTTCATCTTCTACAGTTATAGAAAATAATGTTTTGCTGAAATTCATGAAAGATTTTTAGGATCAAATTCTATCGCTACAAGAAGCAGAGGAACCATATGCCTCAGATTCAGTTTCATTAATTCTCACTCTGTCCTACTTCTCACTTTCTTTAGGAAAAATTCAACTCCTACTGTGTTTTAAACCTGGCTACCTTGTATCCCTTTCAGAAGTTCATCTTCCTTGCTCTCTTTCTCTCATATTTTTGTCAGACCTTTTTGACTTTCAGTGGTTTCTGTCTTATCAGGTAGATGGTTCAATTGACATTAACTGAAGGTTTACTCTCCCAAAAGGAACATCCCCTCCTGAGGGTAATCTGTCTCTCTTCCCTTCAGGACCTCCATATCCCGTGGGTGTTTGAGTATCCTTTCTCTTCTAATTATTTCTCTCCATCTCTCAGGTAGGGAAGAAGAGTTGCTACTGCTTTGCATACTTTAAAGACTGTCGTTATCTAACCCCTTCCACGGTGTAATTGCAGATCCTTAACACAGAAAGACATTTGCTGCAATGAAAACTTCCCATGGCTGACTGAAAACTGCTGAGTAGGGAGCGCAGGAATATAAGTGCAGATCTCTTCAACAAGTAGAACAAAATTTTGTTCAAATGCAGAGAGAATGTCCATGCCCATTCATAATGGATAGTCATTTTTAGACCTGCATTCCTCTGATTTGGAATAGTACTTCCATTTTTTAAAAGCTTAATATGGTCTCTGTTACATTTTTATTACAAGGGCAGCTGAGATAGGCTGAAGGTAGTACAGATGATATAGGAGACAGACTTACCTAGTATTGCTGGTATAAAAATCCATTCAGCAGTTTCAGGATCACAGTTTATTAACTTTGCTTTTGGCGGGCTGAGATGGCACACTGCAATACGCCATTCATTTCAAAAGAAACAAGTTGAATACATAATTTGTTGAAGTCTGGAAAGTCACTGCTTATGGAAAAGAAGATTTTATTTTTTTTTTTTTTTTTAAGAAATATTTATATCACTTACCAGGAGGTGAGAAATTATTAATTAAAATCACATTATTAGGCTACATATATCTTTAGTGTAATTTTTGGAGTGTATCTTTAGTGGGAGAATATCTGAAAGACATTTGACTATAATATTTCAATATATTTTCAGAAAAAGTTTAATTGCGTACTTTAAAAAAACATATTTTAAAAGAAATATTTTAAAATAAATATTTTGCTTGGCTTCTATGCAGACTTCTAAATTAGATGGAGTCTAGCGGGGTTGTAATGAAAGGGTAGATTTGAGCTCTGTATTGAGACACCCTGAATCAACATTGGGGCCTTATTGACCATATTAGTTCAACTTCTGAAATTAGTTTTCCTGATAATCTCCTCCCTCGTTCTGATTCTCCCTTTCCTGCTGTTTCGTAATAATGCCTTCATCTTCCTTAGGCATTGCTCGTACCCTTTACCCTTAGTATAATTCACCTATTCTACTAAAGCTCCTCTCTTTATAACCTTTTTAAATAAAGGTAGGTAAAGATTAAAGAGATTAAATCTTTTTAATGCACATCTTTTGGTATTCATTCAGCTCACTGAAGGACAAGCTCTCTGACCCCTTTTGTTAACATTGCAGTAACACCTTGTGGGCAGGATAGAGAATAAAAGAATGTAATGTTTAAAAGCAGTTGTTAAACCACAAATTTTATCAGCATCTGTCAAACACTTATTCATTTTTTGACACTTTTGGAGGGCATAGTTTTTTCAGATGAGGAGGTGGCTATTTGAGAAGATATGTATTGATATTTTCTGGGAGTGTTGATACCCATGCAATTTCAGACTGTCTGTAACAAGGTCTTCCTCACAAGAACTTCCTCTGAGAACAGAGAAAACAGATAAGATTTTCTGCTCAGGGTACTTACCTTAAGACAAAAGAAGGACCTGTCCCTGATAATGTAAAAATAAGCTTTTTCTATTTGTGTAAAAAAGACACAGTCTTAAAAAGATAAAGGAAAAATTAGGAAAAATTATGTAGCAAATACAAAACTAGTATGGTTTTTTTGTTGTTGTTGCTGAGAAGATGAAAAGAAAATTCAAAAAATATAGTGACCAGAATGTGGCAATGAATACTGAAGATTGAAAGTGTCATAGAAGAGCAGCTGCAATTTGTTGGAAGTTCATATAGATGACATTGGTTAGGATTGGTAATACAGCAAGATAGTAACTTACATCTGGGTCTGTGGGAGGTGTTATGAATCTAATTCTCATTGAAATTCACTTAGAGAGAGATGTGTAACATTCGTGTTCTCCTTTTTAACACTGATCCTTTTAATCTCTGTAGCAAAGTCATGGAATTTCTTTTAATTTTGTGAAAACAACCTGGTGCTCAAGAAAAGAACCAGCTATTATTACAGAAAGCGTTTAGAAAGAAATTGTAAATAAGGACTTCTAGGAGCTATGTCAAATTATCCCAGCTGTGGAAATACTGCTTCTATTAACTTCAAGTGTTTATTATCACAGTGCAAAACACAGTAATCCTGAATGACCAGGATTTCTAAAGATTGTGCTCTCTTTTCCTTTTTGATATCTGCTGAGGAAACATTTTAAAATGGGGAGAAATGGGGCTTACAGAAAGGGCAGGACATGAAATTCAATCATGTCAAGTAGGCTTTCAGAGAAACTGTATATTCTAAGTGAGAATAAGACATTTTGTTATGATTAGTACTAAGTTGAGCAACTTGAAGAGTTGATGTGAAATAGCATTTTCTGAGAGAAAAAAAAAAAGAGGAATACTGACACAAAGAAATGCCCAGTCTCTAAGATTTAAAACCACATCTGTTACAGACAATTTCAAAATAGTACCCCAAAATAAGTAGCTAAAATGACACAAGCAATCTGTCTGTATTAGTGGGGTAGGAGCATCTGGCCAGTGCAGTAACTGAGCTGAGGTCTATGACCAAGGACCTTGCCTGAGTTCCGGTGCATGTGGAGGGTCTCCACTCCCTGCACTGCCTGTGCTGCTGGCTGTGGGTCAGGAGCCATCTCACCCTGCCTGCCAGCAAAGTGCCCGATGTGCTGGTTTTGCTTTCCCCCCTGGCAACATTACCCAGGTAACAGAACTGCACTGTAAGGGATATTTGCATCTTGTGTTGCCAAGGTGGAAGGAGTAAGGAATTTTAATGCACTTTGGATTACTGTTATGTGCATCTATTTGTGATGAGGGACTTTGAAACAACAGCAGGGGTGGCTGAGTCAGCGGCTTCCCATTAGAAACTGTTATTATTCACTGAACGCACAAATCTTTCCAAAAGACCACAGCCTTTGCCTTGTTTCTCCCTAACTCTCTCTGTGGACAAGCAACAAATAGAGAGAAGGCAGGGCAGCGACACACTGGGGCTGTATTTATGCAGGGGAACAGTAATGATGGCAGAGGTCAGAGAACAGAAAGTCCCAAGCCACAGCAAGGCTGCTTGTTTCTGTCATGTAGTTTAAAAGTGGAAAAAAAACGACCCGAGGGCTCAGTTCTGCAGTGGTTCCTGATTCAATAATAAGAAGAGATGATTCCAGCAGTTTTGCTAATAGACTTCAGCAGTTTCCAGTCTCAAAAAACAAATAGAAGGGAAGTATGGATTTACCTGGGGAGAAATTAAATTAGGGCCTTTAGGCTCCCCTGCCAGTTAACAAGAGTGGCCATGCCTTGTCACTAGCTCCAAAAGCCATTTTTCTTGCAGTCAGGTAAAAGCAACATCTTCCTCTGAGAGGGAAGATGGAGTTTGTCAAAGGAGAGAGCTTGTCTTAGCTAAAGAAATTAAAGTAATTGTTAAGTTTTTTTCTTCTAAACCCATCATTTTGAGATAATGAATCAGCTACAAAGTAAAAACTAATGGGAAGTCAACATCACAAAAGATTATTACCTTAAAGCAGGAAAAAGCCAGCAGTGTTGTTCAAGATTCATATTGTCAAAAACTGAATTCAGTCTTCAATGAACTGTGAATTTTAACTGTAATAATTCCAGTTGAGTTATAATCACCCCTAAAAATTACTCCTTTTAGAAAAATGACAAAAAATGGGGAATATTATTTAGTTGTTAACAAGCTGATTTATCTCATGATTCTAGCAATTTTTACTTTTTTATTTCCCTTGCCAAGTGTTTTTCTGATTGGAATTATAGAAAAATGTTAAATTTTGTGGTGGTTCATATCTGAAAAGGAGAAAAATAAGTGGGCTAAATGTATTGCCCTAACTGAAAATTAATACTGTGATAAAAATTGTGATTGAATAGATGCTGCCAGATTTAAAAAAAAAAAAAAAGATACTTATGTTTATGTTGATATTATTTGGAATTTGGATATTTTTTCCCTTTTTCTAATAAGCTGAAATTTTAAGGGACTGACTGAGAATAGTCCCTTGTGAGGCAGTCTTCAAAGCCAAAAAGGTTGGATGCCCTTTAAGAAATGAACTCTTTAAGGCGCAGGAATAGGCTGTCCCTGTGTGCCAAAAGATGAGCTAGTGCGGTTGAAGGCCAACACGACTGAACAGAGAGCTTTGTCTGGAACTCAGGGAGAAAAAGAGAGCTTTTTCACCTCTAGAAAAATAGGCAGGCAACTCTGGAAGGATACAAGAATGTTGTGAAGTCTTCAAGGAGAAAATTAGAAGGGCCAAAGCCCAGATAGAATTTAGCCTGTACACTGCTGAAAAAGACCATAAAAAGTATATCTACAAATACATCGGGAGTACCCAGCCTCCTGAGCTGGGAGACAGAGACAGGGAGCAGAATGAAGGCCTCATAATCCAGGAGGGAACAGTCAGTGACTTGCTCTGTCACTTAGACCCTCACAGGTCCATGGAGTTGGATAGGATCCATCCAAGGGTACTGAAGGATATAATAGAGTAGTTCACCAAACCACTTCCCATCATTTCCCAGTAGTTCTGGTTAACTGGAGGAGGTTCCAGTTAACTGGAAGTTGGCTGAGGGAGCTGGGGTTCTTTAGCCTGGAGAAAAGAAGGCTCAGTGGGGACCTTATTGCTCTCTACAAACTGCCTGGGAGGAGGGCATAAGCCAGGTGGGAGTTGGTCTCTTGTCTTAGGTAACAAAGGACAGGGCAAGAGGATGCACCTAAAGATGCACCAGGGTAGATTTAGATAAGATATCAGGAAAGATTTCTTCATGAAAGGCTTGTTGAGCACTGGGATGGGCTACCCAGGGAAGTGGTGGAGCCATCATCCCTGGAAGTGTTCAAACAATGTGTGGATATGGCCCTTGAGGAGAGGGTTTAGTGGTGAGCATGGTGGTGGTGCTGGGTTAAGAGTTGGACTTGGTGATCTTAGAGGTCTTTTCCAACCTTAAAGTTTCTATGAATTTTTTGATTAAGGCAGTTTGAATTTGCTATAATTTCTAGTCATTAGAATATACTCTACTGGGGATTCTTTTTCTTAGCAGTACTTTCATATCAGTAAAGGACCCAGTATATAAAATGTTAAGGGAAAATTAAAACTGTCTGTTACCAGAAGGGTTGAATATCCTCAGAAACACTGCAAAGGTTGTTTGACAGAAATCCTTTCAGCTGGAGAAGGAGAGTGGAAAACCCTAAGCAACTCTGCGTGTGTGGTACTGATAGAGTCAAACAAAAAAATCGATGGAGATAACCTGAGATGTGAATTTACCTCAGTGCATTCCAGATTCTCAACATAAATGCAGAGGAGTGTGGCATATCCTGGACTAAAAGTGCAAGCTATGCCCCCACAGCATGAAAAAGATGAGGAGTACATTGACAAACTCAGTAGGAAAGTGTGTGAGTGCTGAGAAGGTTGGAGAGAAACAACATGCAACAGAGGGAAGAGAGCACAGAAGGATAAAATTCTCATTACACCTTCCTTCAGTCACCAGTGATGCTTCTCTGATTCCCTGCTGTCGCATGGCATAACCAGCTACTGCTTCAAAGCAGGGATTTCACAGGTAGCAGGAGTTTTTAGGCATGGGGAATAAGGAGATGTTCTTGCCCAAAATGGGAATAGTGTTTTTCTGCCAAAATACAGTCAGTTTTGGAATAAAGATAAGGCAGAGATGAAAGAAAAATGTGTGTTTTACCATTGGCTAACACTTTCAACAGATGCTTTAGCAATAGGCCAGAATATGTGAAAGATTACACAGAAAGATGAGTTTCTAAAACTTTTTTTTCACTAAGGTGGAGTTCAAAAAGTTGAGTGAGAAAACAAGAAGAATTAAAGAAGCACTGATGGGCTTTGATATAGACAGGAACCTATCAATCTATCAGCACTGTCCCAGGAAATAGTCTCTGCAGGACCTCTCATTATAAACTCTGAGTGCTAACTTTAATACCTGCCAAATATCTGCCTAGGAGATAAAGTATAGCTGAATTTTGAATGGAAAGATTATGGTATCCTCATGTAGATTATTGAGAATTTTATCCCAAAAGGACTTAGACTGGTTTTAATGTCATTTGTTCTTCAGAGCAAATGAAAGCTGTATTTTCATTTGCATTAACAGAGCTGTTTTATATCATGACAGTGTAAAGCAATAATGCAATTGAAATATGGGTAAAATTGCAGTAGACTTCAATTAAAACTAAATCAATATTTATTGAAATTGAATTAATCTAAATATTAACACTATTACTGGGAAGCCAGCAATAAAGTTAGTGCTTTTGTTGAGGTAACTATTTGTTTCTAACTCAAAAATTAGATTACATTAGATTATACCTCTCAAGAGTCTACTTTAAATTAAGAGAGAGAAAACGGGAGAAATTACTTTTGTTCCTGGTCTTACGTCTCATCTTGGAGATTGTTAATAATTTGGGGGGTTTTATTATGCTTTACTTAATAATTTATCAAGAATCTTTCTAGTATGCTGATAGGCATAGCTATTTGGTTTTGGTCTAGGTTCAGTTTGTATGGTCAAAGCCATTGGGACTAACTAGGTAGAAGTATTCTCTATTCCTTCTTTCTTTCCCCATCTTCCTCTCCTATACCACAACCTTTAAAATTCTGTTTTCTTAGCAAATTTAATTTTACTCCTGCCTGTAGCTGTTCATTGCATTAAATTTGCTCTTGGCTGAAGGAGGAATGATTTACCCCAAGGCATTTTTCACTGTGATTTGAGGATTAGACATAAATTGATGAAACCTCTTTTAGACTGCACCAGCTGCTAGATGTTGGTTTCACTGCTAAACAACTGTCTTCCCAGTCAGTCATGAGGGAATAGACTTTTGCATGGCATCTGCTTTATTTGGGATCCACTTTCTTATTACTACCGTACAAAGAAGAAACATATATGTAAAAATATATGTAAAAAAAATCTTGTACTTTGTTAACATGTTCATTCGTTATGAAAAGGAACAATTCTTCCTTTTCTTGCAAAGACTTGACAGACAAATGCTGTCCTAGTTAAAAAAACCCCCAACTTGAAGTAATTGGGATAAGTTTTAACTATTTTGAAGCACTCCTGAACTGTTTGGGTCAGTTGCATTGCTTTAAATCAAAATAAATCCAAAAGCTTTGTCAGGAAAAACTTTTAATCCCCAGATTGGGAGGTTTTGTCCAGCTGGTCATTGTTTCAGGTGCAAAATTCTCATGTCACCTGCATTAAAACACGTGTAATTGTAGTCCACTTTATGGCATGAAAAATATATCAAAGGCCCTAGGGTTTTGATGTGTTTGACCAATAACTGTGCAGAGAAAATATCCTTTTTTTTCAGAGAGGAATGCTTGCAAATGCATGGCTTCACAGTGTTTTAAATATACAGAGGTAAAATGAAATTTTGGGGACTCGTTCTCTTTTAGAAGTTAGAAATGTTACATGATTTTGGAACAAAAATAAGAGAAAAAACTCCAAAATTATTCATTAATTATTAATTAAACCTATGAGCAGAGACAGAACCCTTTATATGCCAGATGCTCCTTCACAGGCCACATTCTGCGGTTCTTTGGACTGCAGCTGAAACTGAAAATCTCATGGAAGGATGCTCAGAATTTGCAGGCAAAAGAATCACTTGTTGAGTACTGTGGGCTGTGTTGAAACCTGTCAAGTTTTTATGACATGCCATAAGCTGAATACACAGTAGTGGATAACTTTGCTACTTTAGTCATGAAAAATCTGTTGTTCATGGCCCTAAACTTACAAAAACTGCTGAAGTTGTGGAAACATTTCTTTAAAAACTTTTAAGTCATAAGTGAGACTTTTGAGTCTGAATTTTCCCTGCAGGTGACCCATAAAAGCACTTAATTTTATTTATTGTGAAATTTCAGTATGTACAATTGTAAGAGGTTTTGTGTTTGGTTTTGTTTTTGTTTTTTTTTTTTTTTTTGTTGTTATTGTTGTTGGGGTTCTTTTTATTTGGATTTTTTGTGGGTTTTTGTTTGTTTGGTTGGTTGGGTTTTTCATTTTTGTTTTCTTTTTTGTTGTTGGTTGGGTTTTTCGTGTGGGTTTTGTTGGGATTTTTTTTTGGATTTTTTTTTGGTGGTTT
>VZRN01005851.1:1920714-1937268 GCA_013397935.1 Dasyornis broadbenti | reverse complement strand
GGTTTTTTTTTTGGGGTTTTTTTTTTTTTTTTTTTTTTTTGGTAATGTCATGGATAGTTTTTCCAAAGAGTGTAGCGGTTCACCATATGAAATCACTTCTATTTTCTCATGTTGCTGGCAAACCCTGCTTGTGTGAAAAAGGCTTTACAGTTACATATTTTCCTTTGTTTAATTTTTTTTCTTTACTGATGCCTATTGGTAGCTCATGCTTGAAAACAGATCAGTGAGTAGAAATGCCAGCTGTCTCTAAACTCTGTCACATTGCTTCTCTGATAATATTTAGTGGCTTCAACACCGTAAACAAGATTTTCTTTGGGGTTAGAGCAGAGGTGACTTCCAGGTGTTAGCAGAGAAAAATTTTAAATGTGAAGCTTTAAAGTATGAAATCTTTCCAACCCTTCACATGGTGATTCTTGGTAGTCTGAGGAAAGCTCTCACCTGAATCATGCCTGAAGGTGTGATGAAAGTTGCCAGCATATACAGAGCACATCCAGGGTGTAAGGGAACTCAGTGTAGGGCAGAGGTGGTCTAAATAATTGCATAACGACTCCTGTGGGTAACTTGTGCAGAACAATAACTTATGATGAGCAAATTCTAGGGGTATTTTTGGAGATAACATGATGTTATCTACCTCCACACCAGCATGGTTTTGACGTGTGTGGAGTTCCAAGGAGGAAACTGAGAAAATGTGGAGTTCCTGGGGGCTGGAGGGCTTCTTGTTTTGGAAATGTGTGAAAAACTGTAGGGAGAAACATTTTCCTAGAACCCATTTCAATCTGACAATATGTGTCTCATTTCTTTGCTCCTTCAGGAAAGAGTTGTGCAAATGTTAGAGGAGAAACTTGTGTTTGAATGACACATGTATTCATGTATAACCATGAATTTACATACATCTCTAAGTCATACAAGGGGGTTGCACTGGCAATCTCTAGCAATTCTAAAACCATCTTTCATGGAAAGGAGACATGAAAATAAACAATGAAAAATTCTCCAACTTCCTGTCTCTGACAAGTGTCTGTCCCTTCTCTGCAGTGAGACTGACCTACTGGCTTTCCATCAGGAACAATATCAAGGGTTTGGGCTTTGTAGTCATCTTCTGGGAGTCCTGTTTCCCCTGTGAGGAGGAGAGGTATGCTTTTACCTAGAACAAACATGGAGGGACATGGAGAACAAACACAGGGAGCAGTCCCTTTTGGAATGACTTTGTACAGGATCACCCAATGTTGAGATGTGGTAATTGGATATCTCTCTCAGAGGTACCTCTCTGATCTTCCATGGCAATCTTACTTCATTATCTTTTTTTTCTATGTCTTGTCAGGATATCTTAATGTTGCACGAGGATGAAAAAATGTGGTGGCCCAGCTTGCAGCTTGAGTTAATCCCACTGTATGCTGGGGTGATAAACTGGAAAATCCTTCATGTAGCATTGAGGACCTATGCATTGGTGGCATGTTTCATGGGGTCTTCACACTTACAATACTTTTGTGATGACAAGAGAATCCTGGAGCATGTGAACATTGAACTTGACTGGGTACACTTCATCTACTTCCTCCTTAAACCCTTTCCACTAGGTTACTGGATTGGGGATAAATGGGTGCCACAGTCGTCTTTGGAAGAAAATGTCTGCCTCTATGTTGATTTTGAAAAATATTAATCATGCAGGTAACATTAGCAGAGATTGCTTGGTTGTATGTTTTAAAGTGTGGAGGCTCCCTACCAGCGGGCCAGATTAAGCATTCCCTTCTTCTCAAAGGTTTATGTGAGTGATCCCATCCCATCTCCTGTGTATTGCCTGATCGGATGGGGAATGTGTAGGGAGCCCCAGTGTGTAAGCAGATTTCCTGTAGGATGAGATATGTAAAGATCAACTGCAGCAATAATGGCCATAAAGTCCCATAAAGGCCTAACCCAAGGCCTGCTCAAGATCTCTGCAAAGACATCAATAAGATTTGCTAAAAAGCTATTGAGGAGCCTCTTTAAATTTATAAGTGTTGTGAAAAAACTAAGTGCCACTGAGGCAAATTTATCACAAGATCAGGCTATTGGTGTATGCAAAGGACGTAGGGTTTGTTCCTTTTCTTTAAACGTTGCGGTAATACTGAAGCATCTCTGTTTATTAATCTCTGTCTTTGTCTGGATTTCAGAAAACATACTTATGAAAATATGAACATGTTATCTAAGCCACAAAGAGCTGAACTTTATTTTATTACCTGACAGTTAAACCTGCAAAATACTTGAGTCTGGAAATATTAAATTCACTCATCTTCAATGCAGTTAGTTCAATTTGCCTGTCAAACTGGAACAATTATTTTCCTTGAAGAGTAAAACATCCTCTTTTTTCCCTTCCTTGAATTTCAGTTAAAAAAAAAAAAATAAAATAAAAAAAACAGATAAGGTTCTCTCAGACTCTTTCTGTGATTTTTGTGAAAATGCATTAATGCAAATGAAACTACAATTTTAACTCACAGCTGTCTTTCAGTGCCACTGAAATAGCTAACACTAGACAACACCCCATGGATTTGAGTTGTTTTGAAATTTTCTGTTGTGCATAGAATCTGTTTATTTTACTCTTCATACCTTGTCTACATGTCATATTTAGTGGAAAGTGAGGTAAATGTAAATTGCACTAATATTTGTTTTTTTCCAAGCTTTTACAAACAAAATTTTTCAAAGCTTCACAATATCACCAGAGAGACTTTCAGGACAATTTTAATCACGATTTTAGCCTTATGTTCTGGTTTATAAACAGCTTTTCTAATCTCCCTGACTGCAAAAGATATATATATATGTAAATGTCACATTTAAAACCAGATTGTGTGCATTGGCTGGGCCAGGCACATATTTAACATTTATTTATTGGCTTGAATCCAAGAGCTCACTTAAATTACTCATGTGCTTATGACTAGATGAGTGTTTAGTGGTTTGGGGCCTAGGAAGACAATGCTTTCTTTTTCCAGTACTAAACTTACAATGCCCGATTTTTTATAGCTCTGAAAGTTTTGTCATGAAATGTAATTTACCTTGTAATTCCTTCTTTTGCATTTCAGCGAAGCAGGACAGAGGGAGTGGTAAAACCCCAACATGGTAGAGAGAATTAAGAGGATGCTAAATTAGTTACAAAAACCACCCCCAGTTTTTGCTGGTTAGGACAAATTTTTGTCAGTTTGAAGGGGAAGACTAAAAAGAAGGCACAGGTTCTAGTCAGGTTCTTCCAACTTCCCTATATAGGACTGTTTTAATGCAACTTGGGGAACTGCAAAGTCACATGGTTTGAATCTTCCAGTTTACTCCCTCCTCCTTGAGTTGCAAAGGTTTTCTGAGGTGGTTGCTCAGCATGGGTTAAGTGTATTTTAATTTTAAGAAAGTGAAATAAAACCCAGAAATAATTAATGGAGTCTCTTAACTCCTCTTTCTCCCCTTCTGCAACTCTCCTTGTATACACAGTGCTATTTTTGCCTTTTTATTTCTTCAAATTTATTTAACAATGTGGGAATATTTTAAACTCTCAGAGGGATGGGAGAAATGCAAGGGCTGGATCTAACTGTGTACGTTGTTTTTTTAAAGCCCCAGTCATATGTTGCCCTTTTTACTCTCTTATTTCCTTTTTCTCCATTGTTGCTTTTCAGGTAGCTAAATTTGAGGCAGAGAAATCTATGCCCAGTTCCTCCTTAGAGAGCTACCAGTGTTGAAATGGTCCCCAAACATCTTTGCTTACACAGGGAAATAAATTCCTAATGCTATGGCAAGATGCAAAACAGGATGAAAGGAGCAATGTGACTCTTCTACTGGCAGGTTACATGAATTCAACAAAACAAACAAATGGAAGTCATTGATGGGCATCTTGCACTAACTATTCTCAGCTGGAGAAGGGCAGAGTTTGCTGATGAACTTTTCCTCTGGGTGACCTTGGCCAAAGGGCTGATGGTCAGCTGAGATCCATTCTGCAGTTCCTTCCTTCCTTCCTTCCCCAGGATGAAACTGTCTCAGTAACAGGGTCTGCCACCTTGTATAACACCTTTCTGTTTAAATGAAATTAAATATTGTATATATAGATGAAATCTATAATTCCTCCCTGTTTTTGTAGCCATGCTGATAGTTTCCATAGCAACTTGCCTAGAGTTTGGAAGGAGGTGCTCTGCCTACAGGAGGGATAAGGAGAAAGGTGATGGGGTTTGTACTTTTATTTCATTTTTTTTCAGTCTTTTAGTCATCTCTGCCACCTGAAATACAGTGCAGGAAATACTGCTGACTCTTCTCAGACTTTTAATTCTTCCCTTTCCCTCTAGTCTGTAGTGCCTGAAAATGTCTTACTCTTATTCATTATCACTTAGATTAGGCTGTGAACACTCCACTGGCACCAGGGTGTCCTGGTGCCCCTTCCTCTCCTGTTCCTGATCAAGCTCCAAAGGCGCTCAAGAGGCGGCACTCAGCCAACAGCATGTCTGAATGATTTAGGAACCTGCTGACACCAAAGCACCAATATCTGGAGGTTCATCTGTACTTAATGGTAGTTATATCCTTTGTCAAACAAGCCAGGCAAAGGGAGGGGTGGATGAACAGCAGAGGGGAGGTGAAAGGAGGGCAAGGTTTGAGAAGCACTGCACATGTACACAAGCAAGATGGTAGAAACTGTTTGCCAGATAACAGGATGATTTTGGTTCTGTGGTTCAACTTAATCCATTCTGATTAGTCACTGGAGGAAAAAATGCATGTCAAAGGCAGGAATTCAAAAATAAGGCCCCTTAAAGAAGAGGAGACAGCATTGCCATGAGTAACCAGTTGACGTATTGCCCTGCTGTAGTCCATATCCTTGTTTAGGAAAGAGCACCAATTCCAAACAGAAGTCACTTGGCAGTTCTGATACACAAGCTTTCCTCTCTATATAAATTTTGGTTAAGAGGGCCTTTTCCCAGGGAGACAGCTAAAACCTTCTCTGATCTGTCAACATTCAAACTGCATTAAAAATTTTATTTCCATATCTTAATTTCTTTGATATCTATTCCCTTTCTATTCCTATAACAAGCAGCCAAAAATTTTGCAACTTACAGAGTTTGTGCTGGCTGGCAGGGGTCCTCACAAATGTGGTTGTGAGAAAACCTAATATCTGGATAGTACCTTAGCTCAGCTCCTCGTCTCTTTGAAGGGCAAGAATCCATACTGTGAAGGGGTATGTGACACCTTGAGGTCACCCTGACAAGGCTCTGATCAGCTGTTGTCCTGCCTGGTTTAATACAGGACCAAGTTTTCATCTTTGCTTAGTGACTAAAACCTTAAGATAGCTTTCTGGTTTTGAGCTGTACCCAAAAATGTGGTGGGTTCTCAATTACACTGAAGTATCAGACAATCTAACTTACACAAATTAGACATTAATTTAAATATTACATTGGCATCAAAACAAAGAACTTTAATCAATCTGTACTTGATGGGGTTTCTCTTTGCTGTTTTTCAATTTGCTGAGAAACTTCGACTTCCTATGATCCAGTTTGGGATTGATGCTGTTGGTAAATTTTTTGGCAGGGTTTGAAAGGAGCATGAAATTCTGTCTTCCATGTTTTTCTTTTTCATATTCTGTATAGCAAGAATAACAACACATAACCAACAAAACACTTTTTTTTTTTCTGCATTCTCCTCTCCACTGAAAGCCTTCATGGGTACAGAAGTGGAGAAGCCAGTGAGAAAACAAGGCCATTGGTGAGACAGTAGGTCTTGTGGCTTGACAGAAACATTTGGGAAATGCACGAAGTGCTGAAGTGGGCAGAGAGTCTCACAGGATATGTGCCAAGGTGTGATTTAAAAGGACAGCAACACCCTGCTGCCAGGATTTGGGCAAAACTTCTCAGTAGTGCTATTTCTCATATACTGGTGAAGACTGGGGTTCTCTGTGGGTTAGAGGCACTCGTTACAATGCTGCCTTGTGGGCTGCTTCATGGATCATCTTGGTGATCCTTCTGTAATAATGGGGTGAGATCGTCTGGGATTGCATGTCACACAATTTCAATTCCTGTTAGAACTGAACATAAGAGAGATGGAGCAGCACCCTACACGTGTACACACAAACATTTCCTATGTTTATGTGATTATTTCTGCATCATCATAGCTCTATTGAAACTAAGTCCAACAACAAAAATAAGCATAATTTTTTGGGGGTGAGTTAATCCTTATGGAAACTGATTTTTTGATCCTGCATGAAAAAGCATAATCAAGAAAAGAATATTTTATAGGCAGAAGTATCTCTCTAAGTTATAATAGTGACAATAAGCAGGAAATTGAAGGAGGATCAGCTCTGTGGAAGGAAAAGACATATCAGAATAAATCTGAAGTGTGGAACAACAGAAAATGTGAAAGAGAAGATATCACTCAATGAGTGCTCATAGATTATGTGTATAATTCATTTGCTAAAGAGTTAAAGATCAGTGTAATAGATATAAAAATTGATGTTGTAACTCCTGGCAAAGCTCCCTCAGAAGGAAAACTTTCCATTTAAAACAAGGGCATTCTTTTGTGTGTTTAGATAATCTCTTCCATTGACATATGGTGTTATTACAGGACTATAGACTGGATTACTGGTATAATCTATGGCCCGTATAACTGTGGGATGGTAAACCTGGGTGAAACAATACATATATAGTGAAACATTATTAGAATGTCAATAGTATTTACTTTGAATAATGCAGAATTAGTTTTTTTTTCTAAAGAAAAACCATTTCCATCATCCATCTGCTTGCATAAAATGCTGTCTCTTGAAAACTTCAACGAGGCAATATTTCCTCTTGAAGGTGAACATGCAGATAAAAATGGTGAATAATCTACCTGTAACAGCCATAATGTCACCTGAAATGTCTTTCTGACAGTGCAAAGACCATTTTTCCTACTTAACATTTTCAATGACTAGATGACTCCTCAGCTTTTACTTTGAGAAAGTACAGTTAAAGATATTTTCATCTTCAGCTCAGGTAAATCAGGTTGCCAGAATCTGGTCAGGTGATTGTATTTTCAGTCAGGCAGAATTCTCCCTGAGGAGTCAGCTGACAGAGGATAGCAAAAGCAACCTCAAAATTTGGACAGACCTCCATCAAAGCATGTTAGCAGACTTTATTTGTTTATTTATTCCCACTCTGACAACCCTGAACAACACTTCTGCTTTGAAATGTACTTCGCAGTAGTAATAATTTTACAACATATTCTGCATTAGATTTTTGGCATGCATATCTCCATTCTCACTTCACTGAATTCTGAGTAGCTATTTCTCATAAGAGGGATAAAAAAAATGACCTGTTAGATCACCTTCTCAGAATTATTTTTTGTTTGTGTCATTTCTCCAGTTTAACATATTTTAAAAGTTCCTGATCTGTGCAGAAAGAAAAAAAACAACACCCTATTTTCACTGGAAATAGAAAGGTGTGACAAATTAGGTTCAGATGGCAATTTTTTTTCACTTTAGGGAGTTCAGTTGCTCTTTGCAGAAAGATGTTAAGGTGTTCCTAGCAGTTCCACAGTAGTGTGTCCTGAAAGGGCTTTTGAGCTGATGCTGCTTTGGTGACACAAGCAATAATGTGTGTCTGGTGTGTGTGTGTGTGTGTGTGTAAAAATACTGATACCTGCCTCACTTTTATGAAAATTCATATTTTTTAGAAATAGTCTATTTTGGATACAGATGTCTCAGTAGGTTGTTTTATATATATATTTATATATATATATATCTGCACTTTTGCAAAGAGTTAACTATACAATTGTATTGTAAGGCAAAGAATACTCTTGAAGAGGAAGGGAATATTTGAGTGATGCCAGCATAAGCTGACAGGAGACAGTGTTGCAGGGAGTTTACTGAGGCAAGTCTTTTTCAAAGTCTATGTTACCCTTGATTACCATACCACATCTGAAAAGACCTGGCTTCTGCTATTACTTTGTGAGACCATCAGCAAAGTGGAGAAAATACCGTGCTCGCTCTTGCACTTCTTTTCCAGGGAGAAATTAATCTGTCCCTGCAATGCGCCTTCGTTGTGCTTAAAACTATTTGCTCAGACCAGTTGCTGCCTGTCATGCTTACATTAGTGAAGATGTATTGACAAACAGTACACGAGGAAGAATGTGGTTCATGGCTCTTTTATCTCTGTTGCCATGTAGTCAAAAAGTCAGAAAAAATAAACTTGCCTTTACAAAGTCCTTGTCAGAGGCAGCTGGAAATACTTTGTTAAGTAACTTCCTAATAAGTGGAGATTTGTTGAGAATGGGTTTCTGCATTCAGACACGGCAGCTACAGTGAAAACCAGAAAGCTCTTGGATACACATCAGACTCTGGAAAGAACAGAACCAAGGACTACAATTTTGGGTTTTGCCCTTGCCTGTTGCTCCTCATTTCTCTAAAGAGTTGATTTTCTCCCCCTGATCTTAAGGTTAGTGATGAAAAGAGCCATCATACTTACTCTGGCTCTGGTGAAGTAGTTCCTTCCAGATAAATGTTGCCAAGGTTTGCATTTATAATTTCAAAATTCTGGTGGTTTTTTTTGTTTTGTTTTGTTTTGGTTGGTTGGTTTTTGTTGGGTTTTTTTTTGGTTGGTTTGTAGTTTTTTTTTTTTTAATTGATTGTGATTTTTTTCCCCTCCAAACTACATTTGATTCCAAGAATTGAAATATACTGAACAGCTCTGATTTAATTTTCATAGGACCAAGGTGCTTTAGGAGGTTTTCATAAACTCACTCTATTTAAAATAATGTTATTATGTAAAGCTTATTGCTGAATATAAACAGTTCCTGGAAACTTATCCCCTTGCAAAACAAATAGAAAAGCTGTATAAAAATCATCATTTTGGAAAACCTTCTCTTGTTATAAAACAAAGAAACAAATCATCTAAGATGAAGCAATATTTAAAGGGGAAGGAAATGAAAAGCTTGTTTGCAAGTCTACAATCATACTTCTAGCACTTTGTAATTACATAGTGCATAAATTTCTCAGGCATTTGCAATTACTTTTAATTTTGTAAGCAGAGTTCCAAATATGCAGAAAATTAATTTTTAGCTGTAGTTTTCTACTTAGCATGTTGTAGCTACAGTTCTACATACACAGCATGCAATAAAAACACAAAACCTGACAATCAGACTTTTTGTTTAATAATAATAAAACATTGCTCAGTTAAATTTTCTGTTAGAAAATAAATTAAAATGGAGTTAAAAACTCTGTAATTTAGCTTTAGAGCAATTGAATTAACTGTACCACGAACAGTGTTGAAGATATAGTTGTTGGACCTATTCATTGCAATAAAATTGTCGGGAAAGTGGTTGGAAATTTTATGTAAGGTTTGGATGATTTTCATTAATTTAGTAAATTATTTAGGTTGGCTGATTCTTTGTATGTGTTAGTATTATAACTTTTAGTGCTTAGACACATCTTTAGTTCACAGCATTTTTTTTCTCTCCAATTTCCTAGAAAAGAAATCACATGGTTAAATCCACAATTTCCTCATTTAATGTCATAGATTGCTTCATTTATTTATGTGTTTAGTAATGATTTATATATATAATTCCAATTATAGCCTCAGGTAATTTTACCATTGCATGTTAAAGAGGTTCATAACCCTTGTCTGAGAATTGCATTGTGTTCCTTAGACAGCGTGCAGCATCCCCAGCAAGGGAGCACCTGAGAGTCTTTCTGCTCCCCATTCCTATTAATATCAGCTACCTTTGGGTCAGATTCTCTTTTAACAAATTGCCACAAGATGTTTTTCTGAGTACAAACACATTTTAACAGCAAAGGAAGCAGTTATTCATTTATGCTACATTTTCTTTTACCACCCTCTAAAAATTAACATTGTTATTGCCTTGCTTTGCTTTTTTTTCCTTCATGGCCCCTGACATGTGTGTGCTTCCTAGCTGGTAGATTGCAATTCCTAAAAGCCTTTGCAGCACACCATAAATGACAAATTCCTCTTGCAGAAGCAGTGGGAGGCATTGTTGTGCAGGGAGTGCTGGAGTCTCCTAAAAGTAGCCAAGCGAGGAACAGAGGAGCAGCTGACACTTCAATAAAGAACATGTTACTTTCCTTCATTCCAGTTTAGTGGTGGCATAATCTTGATTCAGGCAGTGCAGAAGACAAGAGGAAATGCACGGTGAAGTCTGGCTCTCTGATAAGGACGTGTTAGACACCCTGAAAAAGTAGAAGAAATTAGTGTTGCAGAGCACCTGTGAGCTTGTAGAGAGAGACTGATGGGGCAGGACTGATGGGGCAGAGGTAAGCACAGAAGGAAAAGTAGGTTCTGATTTAACATCCTCAGTGAACAATGTCTGAACCTGAACTCCCCCACAGCAGTATGTGAGATCTGTCTTAACTGTAGAGCTGTTTTGAAGAGTTAATTTACTGTAACATGTAGGTGCTCGTAATAAAGTCACAGATTGGGTGAATAACAGCATTGTATGTAACTCCATTTGTCTTTCAAATGCTATGATGACAACAGGTATTCATCCTTGCTTTAGGGATTTCCTTATCCACCCCCTCTAAATCAGCTGGTGAGTGGATGGAATGCATTCACCCCATGAGCAGCTGTAACTGGTGAATGGAATTGGGCCCTGTTGATATGTAGCAAGTATGGTCATCTGCTCACGTGTTCTAGCTTGCTAGAGAGCCCCTGCCTTCGCTTTTGTAATTTTTCGTCTCAATTTTCAGGGCGCATTTTGGAAAGAAATCTAAGTTTATCCATAATTTCTGTATTTGATTTGCTTATCCTACTCTTAAGGTGCTTTAGAACTTTTTCCTTTGCCCACTTATTTCCTTGTCTTAAAGAGACTAGATTTAATTTTATTTATGATCAAAATCTTTTAGTCAGTGTTTTGCAGAATGCCCAGCCCAGGAGAATCCTACTTGTCCCTCTGTATTCCCTCATTGTACAAATAATAAAAAGAATGGTAAAAGGTTTCTATTTCTGCCTTGCCAGATTTAATTCCAACAGGTAGCAGTGTTTGCCACCTGCCCACACACGTTATGTAATAATGTCCTTGAAAACAGCTGTGCATCACCACATCAAGAAACTTAATATAAGAGCCATGAAAAATAGGCTACTTGACATAAGAGACCAATGGTTTGATCCAGAATGGTAACTCTGAAATAGTCAATTGGTTCCAACATTTTGCAATGGATATTACCTTTTTCTGGAATGCTTTTAGCTGTAGTACTGTGACTCAGTGGTAGTGGGCCTTGAAAACATGAAAAAAATTAACTGTGTAGTATAGCCACTGAGAGCCACATCATTTACTGCCTAGTCACAGAGGGATGGAAAGTGGCCATCTCAGATTTAATCAGCCTTGTATAAGGGTCCAGTAATTGGTATAGGAAAAAATTCAAAATATGTTTGCTAACTGCAGTAGGGCCTATTAAAGTAATTTCTGCATGGGTTCTCTTGTCATATATTCTGGTTTGGCTTGATTTATTTAACTGCGTTCTAAGTCGTTTATATCAGGATTAACTTATCTGGATGACATTTCTTGATGTGTTTTTGATTTTAGTGGAGTTCAAGTAAGAGCCAGCAGAACTCTTCATCACACTAAGAAAGTTGATCAATAGGTTTGGAGTTTGTTCTGAGCTTTCTTGGAATAGCAGGTTTTGAGGAGATGTTTGTCATTTTGGCATTCTCCTTACCACACATAGCCTCTATCAATGAACAAGTATATCAGGTAAGTATGAAAACCAACAGTGATCTATCACACCAAATCTTGCTGATAGCTGAGTAGCTTTAGCTCATCACAGTGAACAAATGCCAAACTCTAAGGCCCACCAAATGTGAAGACAATAGCTTCTATAGGTACCTAATATAAATCACATGATAGTTTTATATAGCATACTGCTGCTGTGTCACTATGCCAACCAGAAATCAGCCTTGTTATTTCGTTAGCTGAAGATACATTTTGTAACACAGATTCAGCGAGTGAGGCTTAAAAGCCTACGTGTGATTTTTCAGGTTCAGTTTTAAGGTGACCTTCATGCAGAAGTGAAAAGTACACCTTGGGAAATACGTCTCTCCTGAAAGAGGGAGGGAAGCAGGCTCATGGTCCTCCCAGTGTTCCAGGAGACCAGTGTCCCAGAAATGTAAGAGAGTGTCTGTCTCTGTTAGATTACGAATTCTCTTGTGCGGCTCTTAATTTTCTGTAGGTGGGTGAATGTCTGCCACAATAACCCAGACTGGTTAATATCTCCAAGCTACCACAATATCAGCAGGAAATAACAATAATCAACCAGCACCTCCACTATTCTAACATTTTCCTGCTGATTTGATTTGGCCTTGGTAGGCAGGGATGTAATGCAGAAGAAAAGCCCCCAAGAGCTAGAGCTGAGGAGTACTCACCTCTCAGGTGCCAGGTAGTGCAGCCCAGATTTCCTCCCTCAGGAAAGGCTTCTGCTGCCACATGGGAACGTTGTATGACTTCCATCTGATAAGAAACATACATATACACTGCACTATATAAGGGAATTGTAGCAACACTGAGCCTCTAATGTTCCATAAAGACCTATAACACTGTTGGCTATTCATGTATTAATATCACACCAATGGTATCCAAGCCCATTGTGCTACTTACAGCTTCTGAGAATTCTGCCAGATATTTAAATTATTAAGATACTTGCTCCTTATTAGATGCATATAGATTTTCTTTTCCTTAATATGCACCTTTAAAAATTAAAATATTTTGGACATATTTCCTTTGAAGAAAATTCCCAGTTTTGTTTAATGACTTGAGAGTTTTGGTTGAGAATTCTTCCCTCACTGATTTGTCTAGTGTCTGAACTAAAAATTTCGATCTGGGAGCAAAAAGGAGTTTTAATCTACGTTTAACCTGAATTACTCCTATGATTTCAGCATACTTTGTTCAACCAATACCTGTTAAAAAGTACTAATCTTCATATTTTAAAAATATGAATGGTTTCATGCTTTTTTATATATATTTTACAAAAGACAAACAAACAAACAAACAAAAAACCAGTATTTTTTTTGTTTCCCCTTGCTAATTTTTATTGATTTTGGCATATCTTCTAACACAGTTTCCAAATTACCTCTCAGGAACATTCCTTTTTCAGTCTTTAACTCCAGTTTGGGAAAACAGTGATGATTTGACAGTGAACAACCAGTGCCATCTTGGGGCTGAAAGCTGAAAGGAGGGGAAGTGTCCAAAACACTGAATGCAGTCTGGGGATAATAGGAACCAGGGACAGGAAAAATGGAAATAATGGGGGGAAAAGTCCATCTGATGAAAGCAGGGGGAAGCAGAATACAGAGTCACACAATTCCTTGCCCAGAGGTAGGTGGGGCTCCACAGGGCTGCCCTGGTTTGAGGAATGGTGTGGAGGTGAGTTGGCCTCTGCCTGCTGACACAGCCTCTGCTTTACATCAGTGACAACTGCCCAGTGCTCCCCCAAACCAGTCCCTCTGGGGGGCTGATTAACTGGGAGTGGGAAGGTGCAGGACCTGCTCTGTTCTCAGGTATATCCAGACATGATTCTTCTTTCAGCTTGGTAAGAATTCCTACTATACATTGGAAGAGGATGCTTATAAAGAAACAGGAAAACGGCCAGCAGCTTTGGGATCACACCTGTAGAAAATTCTGACCCTTATTAAATCTATTTTACTATAATTCTGTATATCATAGAAAAATGAATTTGAATAAAAGACACTTTACATAGAAAAATGCATGCTTAGTATCTGGCATGACAGCAAAATTCATTTCCAATCAGTACATTTGCTGAATAATTTGTCTTTCAACTCCCTCTGGTGGTATAAAGGTTTTGTAAGTAGGAAAAAGTTTTGGAAGCATTTGTGGAGCTTTAAATAGCAAGAAGTTGCTGGTTTGTGCTTCTTTTTCATTCTTCTTAAAGATGACTGTGAAAGAAGATGGGGAAAATGGAAAATACATAAAACTTACGCTGAGTTTAATTTATTTTTCTTTTACTTTGTAAAGCAGAAAAAGAGGTTACTTTGTGTTGCAATCCTGCTTTAAATTGGCAAAGCAACATAAAGGACTTGCTCTGTTGAGAAAGAAAATTTTTGTGTTGTCCACAATGGAACTATTTCAAAGTGCAAGGAGGCCAAACAAGCTGAGGGGGCTGGGGACCAAATAACTGGGATGAGTTTGTCTGCAAGATCCTTAGTGACACTGGTGAGAAACTAGCCCTTAGCCAGGGTTAAGAGATTTCCTTGTCACGACTGGGCTGCTCATATAAGCAGCTGCTTACCAGAAGGAGCAAAAGAATCACAGTTTTTCAAATGAAAACTTTTCTGCTTTGCACATGTGAACATACAGGAGTTTTGCCATACAGGAGCTGCATGTTGTGCTGTGTGTGTTAGACAACAACTAAATGTTGTTCTGTTAAATTCAAGCCTATAAACTGCTGTTTCATCTGCTTTCTGCACTGGGTGAATAGAAGACCCTTTTTGTCTCTTTGATTAGTTAGAAATTAATTTAATTTTGCTTTATTTTTAAGATTTTGGATGTCATGCCATTGAACGGGGCTTCATGGGAGTAGTCTCTGGAGAAGGAATGTTTACTGTATTTCCAGGCTCTGAAAATTTCAGAACTTCTGAACTCATAGGGGAAAACTCCATCTGCTCAAATATAACTAGGCAAAATTAATGTATTCTTCATTTAAGATAAAGTCCTTATGACAAAAATATTACTAAAAATATTAGACCTAAAAATAGAGCATTAATTTCCTTAAGAAATCGGAGTATTTAGTTTGGCAAAGTACAAGAAAACTGTGGAAGATTTCACTCTCGAAAGTTTTATTAGAAAGAAAGTATCTTTTTCATGGATTAAAAGAAGCAGGAACTGGAAACATTCTTAGGAGTGGTGGTCAGCATCAGCTTTGGGTTTGGGGTAGCTGGCTCAGGAGCAGCCAGGCAACTGTGCTGTTGCTGGGAAAATATGCAGGGTGATTTTAAAACTCAGTTTATAGAAAACTCGTGGTCCTGAAGGAATATCTGTTTTGCCAGATATCTTTAACCAGAGCTCCCAGGATGTGTCTAGCCACTGAGGGACACACGCACTGAGGTTTTGTGGCTGAGGGGGTGCTTGACTGTCACACATGGTATTACTCTCTGTGTCTCTATAGCTTGCTATATAGAGACTACAGGGAGATGTTCATGAAAAGCAGTGCGTGTCTCTAGAAGTCAAGGCATTGAGAATATTTGGTCCTGACCGTCTGCCACAAACTGGAGGCCTGGTTCTGTTTAATCACATTATTTTGGCATGTGGGAAGCTGAATACTGACTTAAACAGAAAAAAATGACACTGTTCTCTCCCACCTTGGCTTATGAGGCTTTACTGCAACCAAACCAGCAAACACCTGTTGTCATCCTTTGTGCTTATCTGAGGCTCAGACCCTTCTGGGTCCCAGAACTTTTCTCATCCCTGCTTTCTGCAGAGCAAGGCATCTGGCATCATACAAGTATATGCTGCTTGCACTCTAACTAATCACAGTCCTGAGAATACAGCTCTGTCTACTCCTTCCACCTTGTTCCCCCACAAGTAACCCCCCCACCCCCAAAATTTGCTGCGTGTTTTTAGGCAGTGGCCAATAGTTCAAAATGCTGAATTTAACACCATTCAGAGTGATACAGAGTAAAAGGATGAAGCCCAAGTAACCAGAAAACCTAATTCTATTGTATTTATCTATGTAAGCTGTTTTTCTATTTTCTCTGCTTTCCTTCGGAAGTCTGTGTCAAATATCTACAATATCAGTTGCAAGATACAGTTACACTGTGGAGAAAATGAATTAATTTATTTTAATCATTTTCATATATAAAAAATAGTTTCATACATATAAAATACTTCCTTACAGCAACTCTACTGTCTCACAACGTGACACTGTTAAATTTCGCTATAGCTGGTTAAACATGGGCTGAACTGGAGCATAAATTCCTCCTTCAAGGATAAAAAAGTTGCTTAAGGGGAGCAAATTTATTGTTATGTTATCACCTACTGCTGCTCTGGGAGCCAAAGTTTAATTTCTATACAACACCAAGTCATCCTTGCTGACCAGCAGTATTGAAAATTGAACCTCTCCCTTTCCTGCTGAATGCTGGCTTGGGTCACATTTAGGCTCCCCTAGAATGTTCTGTCTCCCAAACAAAAAGGGAATATGCTGAAAGAATAACTAAATATTGAAGCTCTGCAAGATACGAGGGGGCCTTAGCTACCACTCAGAACCCTCCCTTGCTCTCCATGCTCAACTTCCTCCTCCAGGTGGATGCCAATCTGCAATGCCTGCAGTGGGGTAGGCTCCCAGACATGACATGGGCACTGCAGAGAGCACAGCTGTGCAAGGTGGGTCCTGCCCAATGCATGACATTGAGCTGAGCACCCACGTCAGAGCTGGGCTGTTGCTCAAGCCTCCGCCTGCTCTGTGACCCACAACCCTGGGAAAACTCCAGACATTTCGAGAAACAGTGAATTCTTCTCAGATGTTCACCCTACTATGAAGAATGGGTAAGATGTGGCTTCAGAAGGAAAAGAAATTTAGGGAAGGATTGTGCTTACCACAGATGATATTCTGTTTGCATTTTTCATGATTCTAATTTA
>VZRN01005851.1:1877655-1920652 GCA_013397935.1 Dasyornis broadbenti | reverse complement strand
CCAAGATACTTTGAAGTGGAATTTGCTAGTAGATAATTCTTCTCATATTTTCCCCTTTGGAAAGCAAAAATGAACATGGGGAAGACAAAGAAATGAAACATTGACTAAGAGGAAAGGCATAACTTTAAAATGCTTTCCTGTTTCCTGAGAAATAGAAAGATATTGAAGAACCCTCTCCACATTGATCTAGATTACAAAGATGTTTATATATTTAAAAACTTGAAACATACTAAATTGTTCAGGAGCAGTTAAAATTTTGGTATTCAAAACTAGGTAAAAATGAAATACAAATCAGACTGTTCTTATAACTTACAGTTACTATCAGTCAGCATCTTAGAGATACATTTGATGTATAGGTACAGAGTAGGTTTTTCAGAAGCACAACAAAGCTACCTAAGTTTCAATAACATTTCTGGGGTAAAAAGAAGCCATGACAGGTGATGAGACAAATGTAACTACATGACCTAAAAAGCATGACCAAAGCACTTAGGGGGTCACTATCACAAAGAGTGTTCAAATCTGTGCCACTAAGGTGACTGTTTGACAGGGAATTGTATTTCATTGGCATTTGTCAGTTTTCAGGGAAGGGTCACAACCAACGAGTGCACAATGGTGATGAAAATGTCTTTTCTGAGAATAATATTGTTTATCTTTTAAACAGTATGCAGTCTTTAAGCAAGCAATGTTGTTGTGAACATGATGACTGAAGAATACAAGAGGAGTGAGTGTGTGGCAGCAGCCTAAACAAAGAGAGATTTTGCTATGTGGCCCATACAGACTAAATTATTTCTCTATGGCAAGTGACTGTCCACTGGGCAGCTGGTGGAAAAAGTTAATTACCTTTTGTTTCAGGCAGAAAGATAAAGTGTGGGACACTGGTTCTCAGAGCACCACTATGTGGTGTGGAAATGGGTATTCCACACCTTTTGGGTGGGATCTTTCAAAGGCTAGCTTCTGTGTCTGATAGAAATCAAATCAACCACCCTCCAAAGAAACAGAACAACACTGTCATTCCCCAAAGAAGGAATTCCATTTCCATAACAGCTAGACAGGGTATTGAACTTAGCACTGACCATCTCAGAGAATATTATTGTCTTATAACGAAATATTATATAATTATCAACTCAGTTATATGCTATCATAAATATTAGATGTGCATAATTACTAAAATCTGAAAGTAAATTTTTGTTTGGATTTTTTTTGGAAGGATTTAGCAAAAGAAACTTTTCATATGCCTGTGGCAGAACTTTAAACTGCAGCAGTGGGAAAGGACCTGGTGCAAGGTCTCAGGAGCAACCTGCAAACTGGAGCATGTTCCATACAAATATTTATGCACCTCCTGAAACTCATCATCCCATCCTGTGTAAGCGGAAATGCAATTCCTTAACCATATTTCACTATCTCTCTGTATTTAGAAAAGGCGAAAATATCTATCAAAAATTGTGTTACACTGATTTAACTTCTGCTGCAGGGAAGTGCACTGAAGACCACCGAGATGAGAAAAGTTAAGTAATTGCAAATATTTTCTCAGTCTTCAATGTTTTTGTAGTTTTCCTTAGAGAGCTAAAAGAGGAGATGAGACAGGAGGAAAAAAATCTCATCATACAGTGTTTGGACATGTGAATTCTAGGGAAATTCACCCTCTCTCTCCTCCTTCAGGTAAAATTAACCTACCTTTTGGGTATTTTTTTTTTTTAATTTTATTTTTATTTCACTTCTCCTTCTTAAGAGAAATATTAATAAATCTTTCCAAAAAGTGGAATACAAGTATGTGAGAGATAGTTTAAAAGTAGCCTAACCACTGCATGTTATTTGTGATTTCTAAGGGAAGAAGTCAGAATATTCCCCATGTTTCAGAAAGATCTTTTCAAACCCTTAAAAGGTAACTGGTTTAGAAGATACCTTCTGATTCTGTTTTCTAGGACCACAACCTAAATATCTGTATGTGCAACAGCCATAAACACATGACGAATAATAAAGTAATCACCACTTCTGATATAAACAAAAGCTGCACTTTTTGCAAACTGCAATGACCAAGTACACTGTTAAGCTATTTTCTGCAGCAAGTGGCTCCAAACCCACATCTGTGTGTTTTATTCACTAGGGAGGACTTGCTCTTTTTTCCTCAAATTCAGACTGGTATCTGTCTTACCTGTTATCATGGATTTTGACTACCTTATCTTAGTCCCCTGTTGAATGAAATGAGCTCAATACCTTGGTTTATTCCTTATCCTTTGGACTTGTGCCTTTTTCAATATTGTTAAGTTTGCAAGACTTTGGGTAAGCAGGTCCTGCAGGTAGGAAAGAGGCTGAGGAATCATTAAGGAAGACACTCAGTAACACTTTTATTGAGCTTTACAAATCACCAGTAATTGTGACAGTTGTGTGGCTTGAGTTCACAAAGCACTATCTTTAAAAAGGGAAAAGGGACCTGTGGCAGCTCCGTGAGCTACAAATCTAGGTCAGAAAGAACATCAGAGAGAAGGAATGACAAAAAACAACAACAAACAAACAAAACAACCAAAAGAAAAAAGGACAAGGAAAGCAGTGGTAAGGAAATAAGTGCAGGACAGTTGAGAATTATCCACCTGGCCCCAGTTTGTGTCTTGGGTAGTGAGACAATCTGAAGCCCTGCAGGCTGTCACAAGGAAATTGGAGACAAAGCACTCTCTGGACTGGAATCACCCAGGAAAAGCAGGTGACTGTGAGAGGGACATAGGACAGGACAGAGGGTTGTGTTGGCTTCATGACGTGGTTCTGCCATCTATCAGTTTGCGAAAGCTCTTCCGGAAACTGTCATCCAGAAAGGCATACAGGAAAGGGTTGAAGCAGCTGTTGGCATAGCTTAGGCTGGTGATGAAGTAGGAAATCCCAATGACGAGTGGAGTTTGTGGGATGTCGGTGATGAGGGCCACCACTGTGCTAAGGTGAAAGGGTGTCCAGCAGAACAGGCACACAGCCAGGATAACAACCACCATCACTGTCACCTTTTTTTTGGCTTTGCCCAGTGCTTTTGCATTGCAGTGGAGCTGCACATGTCTCAGTCTGCACAGCATGGTGGTGTAGAGGGTGCAGATGGTGGACACTGGGATGACAAAACCTAAAATAAAGGTGTAGATCCGACTGCCTTTCCACCACACACTCTCAGGGTGGGGGAACACGAAGACACACTGGGAACGCCCCTGCTCCTTGTGTATCTTAGCAAAGACAGTGAAGGGCAGGATGATGACAGTGACAAAGGACCAGACGCAGATGCTCACAATCTTGGCTGCTCTGTAGGTGCGGTAGGACATCTTCCTGGACTTGGTGGTGGCCACCACAACAAGGTAGCGGTCAATGCTCATGACAGTGAGGAAGTAGATGCTGGAGAAAGTGTTGTATTGGTCTATGGAGATGATGAGCTTGCACATGAACTCTCCGAAGGGCCACTGCAGGAGCAGGTAGTCAGCAATGTTGATGGGCAGCACCAAGGTAAAGAGCTCATCAGCAATGGCCAGGTTGAGGATGAAGATATTGGTTACTGTTTTCATCTTCGGTGCTCTGAGGATCACATAGATGACAGCAGTGTTGCCTGTCAGTCCCACGGCACAGATGACTGAGTAGATGACAGGCACTGTGATGTAGTACCTGGGGCTAAGTGGAGGAGTGGACATATTCAGACCCCCGTGTTCGCTCCCAGTGCAGTCTGCACATGAGGAATTGATTTCAGGGAGGGAGGAATTCTCCATGACTGCTGGAGAGGATGGCTAGGCTCAGTGGTGGTAAGGATGACCTGGAAGTGGGGAAAAATTGGTGAGACCTCTGCTCTTCTCAAAGCTGTCTCCTCCAGCACATCTGACCGCCAAAATCTCACATAAGCTGCCCGCTACCGCCCTGATGGGAGCAAAGGAAGATCGCCAAGGGCTCAGAGAGTAGTAAAGTGTCCCAGCGGCTGCCCCTTCCCTCCTCCCACACAGGTGAGTGCCGTGCAGGCTCCCCCGAAGTGAACAACCATATCAGGGTGACAGCGCTCGCCTGGGAGCCCAGGGGTCCGACCCGCTCGCCTTCCACGCCGACACCGGGCGGCACCGCAGGGTCGGGGCTGCCCTGACAGCGGGCATCCTGCCCTCGGGGAGAGACGGTGTCCTCGGTATGCTCCCCAAAAAGCAAAACTCAACCCCCCTTCCCGACTGGACAGAGCGCTTTGAAAGGGGAGCAAGGATGCACTGACCTCTTCCAGCCCGGCTGCGGCTCCCGGAGCAGGGGGATGCGGTGCTAGGTCCGTACCGGAGATGTGCCGGTGCCGCTCCTTTGCTCGATCCTGAGAGTTACAGGCGTGTCCGTGCCGATCTGGGCAGCGAGTGACAGGTAACGTGAGCAGCAGAGAGGGTGGTTTAAAAGTCGGAAGCTGGAGCACTGGGAAAGAGATTTGTGCGATTACTTGAAGTCACATCTCTTCCCGAGGTCTGGCAGCGCAGCAACGGGGAGAAAGATCCCAGCTGTAGGTGACAGCTGCTGGCCGTGCTGGGTCTGAGAGCTCAGTATTCAGCGCCTGCCTGGCCCCGGGACTGTTCCGACACGGGGCAGTGTGACGCTGTACATCAGGCTCTGAGCAACATGATCGAGTTGAAGATGCCCCTGTTTATTGCGGGGGGTTGGACTTGATGGCCTTTAAAGTTTCCTTCTGACTCAAACTAAGCTGTGATTCTGCAATCTTGCCACGGAAAGGCATTTTTCATGGGGTGTGGGTATCAAACAGAGGCAGGATGGATGCACAGGAGTCCCTGTGCCTCTGCCTCACACTTTGACTTCTCCATGCTGTGTTAGTGATAGACTAGAATGTAACCCTGGGAAGGCAATCTTTTTTTAGAGGGTAATTCAGAGTTCCTGATAATTGCATTTTGTTTCAAAAAGGACGTGGTATAAAATCTAACTTCAGTTTCATTTTTGTTGGCTTTTCAATGAGAGAATTCTATGGGCTTGTAGTACATTTGACAAAATTTTTACATCTCTAAAATCAGTCACGTAAATTTTTTCTTTTTCCCCTTTTTCTTTTTTTCTTTTCTTTTTTTTTTTTTTTTGGTACTACAAGCTGTACTGACCACATACATCATCAATAATTACTAATAAATGACTAATAATGTAATACATGCATCTTTTGGCAAATTGGCACAACTGTTTTGTTATCTGTAAGCTAATACCCCGGAGAGAGATAAACACAGCCTGGCTCTGATTCTCCCATATTCTGATGCGTAATTACCTAGATCAGCAGGATATATTAAAATCCAAGCAAATAAATTATTAAGTAAATACATGAAAAAGGACAAACAAAGTACCTTTGCTTCATTGTGGCTATGATTTTTTGTAGTGCTCTGACTTATTTTATTTCACACTACTAGCTAAATTATATATCAAATGATACTCCACCACACAGAATACACTCTCTGCTCTGTGATTCTTGACTTCGTTTACATAAAGTTTTGAGAAGAAAAGGTGTTCACACATTTGTGTGCTCCCATGAGAATGATGCAAATACTATGCTGCAGGCTCATCACTGAGTTCTGCTTGCCTTTTTTGCATATAGTTTCACAAAGCAAGTAATGAAAACGCCACCTTTGCTATGGAGTTTATTAGAAGCTAACATCTGAGTCAGGTTTTGTGGCCTAAAGATTTAGGCACAGTTGTCTTAAAGCGAATATAGCTTTGGAAACTCAATGTGCTCATTCCCCATGCTGCATGAAGTAGTATGATAGAGATGCTCCATCATGCTGAGTTCCTAGAAAAGGAAGAATTCTTCCTCTTTGTAGCAACCTCTTTCTGGTTCTTTGTAGGCATTTTCTTGCTGACATGCAAGTGCTGGAGGTGACCTCACCTAAATGTGTGCAAAAATTTTATCATAAAGCTTGTGCCATGATGTTTATACCCACCCCCTCCCTTTCAGTTTATCATTGGCTGAACTGGGAACCTTCTTCTCCCCAGAAAAAGAACCCCTAACTTTAGGGATGATTTTATTCTGTGGAGTGAATGTCTTGGGTGTTTTTGACTATGCAGGGTTAAAAATGCCATTCTAATAGAAATCTGACTAGGAGAAATCTGCATTTTTCCTCTCTCTTGGTAGCTGAAGAAATAAATTTTGGGCCTAATAAATCTCTGATACTTTTATGTGAACTGCTGGCATTACTCAGGGAATTTTAGCTGTCTGTATAGCACAGCTATAAACAACTTGCCTATACTATCAGTTGTTCATTGCTGTGTAGTGTTTGAAGGCATCAAAAGATATCAGGTCTCACACACAGTCCTCAAAGTAATTATTTTCCCCTTTCATAACATCAATTTCCCAGAAAGGCTGTCAAATGACTTTATAAGTTTATGGCTGACTGCTATAAACTTAGAAATTCTGTTCTTGTGTGGATATATCCAAGCCACAGAATGTATCTCAATATCTCAGCAGGTGCACAGACCATCTTCCTTTCAGCTGAAAGCAAAGAGAAATGAGAAGGGTTAGGAATAACTTGATAACTTCTATGAGGCAAGACTGTCAGAATTTGACAGTTTAGACTGACAACCACAGCAGCTTCTCTAGGAGCCATTAAAAACTGCAGGCCAAATCCAGCTCTTGGCCAATGAAGCATGACTCCATTAGCTCTGGTGGAACGGTGCCTGCTGACAAACAGTTGTACCACATGGTCACCAGGCATGCTCACGCCATATGAGAAGGTACTGATTTGTAATCATTACCTGTGCATACAGAATATCTCTGACTGTGTTTCCTTCTGAATACTTTCAGCAGTGTGTGCTGTCCAAGCCAGAAGTCATATGTTATTGTTTTTGAGCAGTTTAAATCATAATTGGTTCTTTGCTATATTTCAGTGTCATTATCTGGTGACCTAGATGAGCAACAAAGGAGAAAATGACTTCATGAATTGCCACAAAGAGCTGAGATTTTGTCATAATGAGCCTAAAAATCTTGTACATTCTCTATTCAATTGATTCATGTCTGAATTTTAGACTATATCCTTTCCTCCTGTGGGCTAAATCCACGTGACAGAGATCCATTTTTGTGGTGAACTAGGTCAGTTTTGAAGAACTTGCATCATCTCAAGTGGGGAAAAAAGTGCCACATAATTCTCTCTGCAAGAGTACCTCATCAGTCAGTAGAGAAAATAGCTCAGCAGTGGAGCTGGGACATAGCTTCTGCAATGAACTCATTTTGTACCTTTGGCACTGACTTATTTGCCAACACAAAAAATATTCAAGTGAGAGGCTCCTTCTGTGACTCCTGCCCTTGAGGGAGCAAAAATGTTGGATTAATAGATCTATTTATTACGTTGAAGGACATAAACTTGCCAGGTGACATCATGATCACGACTTGTTTCAATCTTTTCAATCTTGCATGAGCTCTTTCAAAAAACATCCAGGGATGGCAGAACTGCAGCCCCTCTAGATAATTTGCTCTATAAAATCTGTTCTTCAAATTCTTACCTTTTGTTACGATTGTGAACCCTTTGGTTATTTTCCTGCCCCAAATGGAAGCTGAGAACGGAACATTTTCTGTTCCCTGTGATGATCTTTTCCATGTTTGAATGCTGCAATATCTTTTCTCTGGAGCTGACAAACACAGTTCTTACTGTCTTTCCTTTTGCCTCATCTGTTTGAGATCAGAGGAGCAGTTATTTCCATTTGGTCCATGACTGGTTTTATTTTTTTGGTTGTATCTTCCATTAGGTTTTTGGGTTTTTATTTCGTGTCCTGTCTTTGTGATAGTGTCAAAGCGAAGTTTCACATCAGTAAACAAGCCCTGTGGCAAAGTTTTGTATTGTTTTAATTTAGCCAGGGTTGGCAGGCTTCTGTGAACTCAGTATTCGGAGAAATAAAGAGTCCTGTAAGGTAGGACTGGAGCACTGGGAAGCTGTTATGGGAGGATACGTGCATGGTGTCTTTTGCACTGCATTCGTCAGCAAGGAATCAGTCTGTGTCTATCACATCCTACCGGTTTCAGTTCAATACCAGCCCAGAAAGATGAGCTTGTGTCCCACAGGGCGAACTAATCTCTCTGCCCTATGTTCCCCACAGCTGCAGCCTGTGGGAGCTGCTGAATTCTGGCACTGCAGCTGTGTGAAGAATTGTTAGACCTCAGTGTGCTGGAAGGGCAGGCACACAGGTAAGTGAGCAGCTGAACCATGTAGGCCTTAGAAATCAACTTGAACTTTGTAATTCTCCTAAGAAAAAAATTGTGTCTGAGATGTGGAAGCTATCTGGTAAAATTACCCCAAAAAGGCAATAAACTTGTTAAAGATTCATCAGCAATTGCTGAAGTTCAGTTCAATAATTGATAGTATACCAGATCTTCTTTCTCAATGTGCTGTTTAAATTTCCATAGCAGACACTTTGATTTTTCTGATATTATTCATAGCTGGTGTCTTCAGTCTAGACTTTCACATACATCTTCTTGATTTTTATATTGGCTTTTATTCCAAACATGTCTATATTAACTGAGTGTATTATAAGGCAAAAGGACCAACAAAGTCAGTACACTGTATTAATGAAACCAGTGTGGTTTGAATTCATCTTTTCAAAATCATTCTGTAAAAGTAAGGGTAAAAGGTAAAAGAATCTCCAGCTGTTAACCTTGGAATGATGATCAAATGTAGAGGATGGGGTATCCTCCTGTACATGGATGTTACTACTACAAAGATTGTTGTAAGTTAATAAGTCATTAAAAGGAGTAAGAAAACATGGGAGCAGCCTCAGGTTCAAGAATACCCTTTCAAAGACAATGGAACGAAGAATACATTCAATGTAACCTTCACAATACTTTGATTTGAGTTTTATTTATACAAATATCACAAATTTTCTCAAATAAGAAACAAAATTGTTTGGACTAGAATGGGAAAAAATCCATAGAAATAAGTAAAGCTTGCTAGAAAGGATAAAAAGTATTGTGATATATCAAAATATACAAGTGTGTCAAATGCAAATATTGAGCCAGAGTGGGAAGTGGCTAGTGACTTCCTTTTTAGTGGGAGTACTAAACTGGGAAATATTATTCCTAAGCTAATGACATGTCCTAAATGACATGTTATGGAGTGAAGAACTAATTTGGCTGCTATTATTGAGCTTGTCCATGTATTTTGGAAACCGTTCTGTTATTAGGTTTATCGCCTGTGTAAGCCCCATGTTTCTGTACTTGCTGAATTTAATGCTTGCTTTCGTGATGATTCTCCAAATAGTCCAGCAGGTGCCAGCTTACGCCCTCTCTCTGAATTTGCTGTTCCAAGCAGGACATTTAAATCTCCATTTCCTGTGGGACAAGTACACAGGTGTCTATGAGGAAAGCTCTTCATTCGAACTATCTAGAAACTACCCATAAGTGTCTAAATAGTGTGTTCCTTTTTCCATAGGGAAGATTACATCAATGTTCATACAGTCCCAAGAAGTGGTGTGTTACCTCAAGGTTCACAGTGTGCTGGTACTGCCTGGAGCAGGAAAGCCAGCCTGGAAGGTCTGCAAGCTTCTCTCTTTTGTCCCTATCACTTCTGCAGCCATGGGTCTTGCTTTATATTTTGGTTTTCAAGTGAGTGAAGTTTCCCACAGGAGAAGAAAAGCTTCCTGCTGCAGAAAAGCTTGTTGAAATAAAAATCAGGGAGCTGGGCAGAGTAGCAAATACTGATTACTGGCTGTAATGATGAAACTACATGCTGTGGGTTTTTTCCCTTTACAATATTTATCAGGCCAAATTTATCATCTCAGAGAGTAAGGTTTTCCTTCATACTTTTCCCACCTCACCGCTCTCCCTTTAGTTAAGTGTTCAAATAAAATACTTCCAAGCTTTTTTAACTCTGTGAACCACCAACATCTGGCACTTTACGAGTTGTTTTGTTCCCATTCCAGAGGCAAACACAGTTATCTGTGCTGGGGCAAAGCCAACTCTGGTCCTGGGGCTGCTTAGCTTTCATCTCCCTTAGCCATGATGTGTTTATCACCACATTCAGGACACTAAAAGCTTCCCCAAAATGAGGAACATTGTCAGAAAGCCCATGCTATTCAAATCATCACAAAACACTAAGAACAAGCTTGTGCACTTCTAAGGCAATGCTCTGGCAATACAATGTAGGGACAGAAGACAAAAAGCTCTTGTAGCCTTTTATCAAGAAAACCAACCTCAGAGATGCTTAAAAGCAGTCCAGAGATTTCTCTTGTGAAACACCCCCCAAAGCAAAATAAAAGAAAAAAAAACACCAAGAAAACCCCCAAAACAAACAAACAAACAACCTCCCAAAAAACCCCAATTCATTGGCAGAGAGGACTGGAAAAAATCTGGAAGAAAAGAGGTCTGTGAATATAAGTTATCACATACAGTCTGATTTCTGTGAGGTGGGAAAGACAGAAGGTAGACCTGTAAAAGACACCTACTAAGAAATAATTTAAAGAATGAAATAAAGGAAGAAGCAGCATCTACACCTTCCACAAATGTAAAACAGGAAAATAAACAAGGAAGGAAACCATGCTGCTTTTACACATATATAGGGGGACTATATGTAGATATAGTCCCCATTTCCCCCCTAGCTTACTGCTTAGATGCTGGCTAATGAATGATTTCTATATGTGAGCTGAAATACAAGGACTTACTGGCACTTCACTCAGAAAACTAAAATAATTTATTCTAAACTCTTGATGTTACCTTTAAGCTTTGTGCCAGGCAAAAAGCGAGCACAATACTTGTTTCATGTTTTGCTTGTGCATGTGCTGTTGATTACTTATGTTTCCAAGACTCTGAAGTTTTGGAATACTATTACATATTTTGTGATGAGTGCCTTTGACTGAAAATTTTTCATTGCTTCTTGACTATAATTGCTTCTGTTGTCTATCTGTGGCTTCAGTCATAAGTTTGATTGCAATGGTAAGTGACTCATATATTTGTAGCCTGAGGCCACTTTGTAACATTAGTTTCCACCTCTTTGTGACCAGTTCTAGGTCTATGCCAAGCCTAAGTATAGACTATTCTCCTTCAGTTTGCTATATATTCACAGGAACACTGGCATTCTCAGCTGCTGGGGGCTAGATCAGCGCAGCCCAGTGCGAGTGACAATAGTTTTAGGTAAACTGTGGTTTATATGGGATATATTATTCCAACCTGTTGTTGTTCCTACCATGTGTAAACACAGAGCAATATGTTTGCTGATGGACTAATATATTTAAATTTTTAGCTGGATGCCCTAGCCCAGAAATACTTCTATCCCCACTGTCCTTTGACATAACCTGTCCTATCATATGAGCACCATGGAAGGTGTCCTTCCCCTTGACAAAGGTGTTGGAACTAGATGACCTTTAAGGTTCCATTCCGATATAAACCATTCTATAATTCTGTGATTAATTTTAAGTTGCATTTCTTCTTGTGTCATTTGTTTTAATGTTTAAATAAAACTTAATAATTCTCAAGGTAGACTAGAGAGGCTTGCAGTTAATTGGAAAGCTAAGATAATGAGAGAGCCAGAGGAGTAGATTTGGACCATTAGCATTTCTTACTGACAGCTTGGAGAGGAGGACCTGCCTCAGTGTCCCAGTCAACCTTGAGACAGAATCAGGAGTATGTTCCACCTGTATATTGCCCTTTCTGTTGATAACTCTTTTTATAGGATGAGGAATGCGACAGTTCACCACCTCCATCTCTAATCATGGTAGCACTAACACAGATGGAGTTTCCCAAAATAGTTCATTTTTTTCTTTCTTTCTTAGTAAAAAAATGAGAAATTCATGACATCCTCAACTCAATCTGGATAGCACCAGGCAGCCAGGAATACTCCTGTAGAGAATATCTTAGTGCTAACAAGCAAAGAATTGATTTATATCTGTCCTTAGGACCCATAATGTTGCCAGTCAGTATAAAGAGGCAAAAATGTCAGGTTTGTGGTCAAGACTGTGAAAAATGGGTACATCATTAACTATTCTGGCTTGCAGTAGAACCCAGTATTCAGCTATTTCTGCTTCATATTGAATACTCAGGTATTGAATACTCACTTTTCCCTCCCTAAGTGCTAAAATATAAAACTTTAACTTGCAAAAGGCAGCGATTGGCATGCAAACAAAACTAATTTTGGATATGCAGTGTGTAATTTTTGTGTCTGTATGAGGAAAATTAACTATTATCTGGAGTTATTTATTACTTTTCAGACACTGATGCCAGTATGAATGAACAGTGAGCATCCTTAGTGCTAAATCCTGTCTCCAAACCACGGTAGCTTAAGGAGCACTGCCCACTAAGAAAGGTCCTTGGTCCCCCCTGAGCTGTGCCAGGGAATTGCTTTAAAAAATTGGCTGGTCCAAGCCCACAACACATCAGGGAAAGCTCATAACGCATCACATCAGGGAAACTTCAGACTGAAAAAATAATGTTATTGGTGGAACTATTTCACGTTTTAAAAGGAGTAATTAATTTTGGCAAGGTTACTGTTTTCCTGGGCACTGTTTAGCTTACATGTGTGTGGAACCATAGGCCTGGAGTCAATGTCTCTCAACAATAAACCCAGGTGAGAAATCTGACAGTCCTGTCTCTTTGCCAGCAGAACTATTTATTTTTCCTTGCAAACATTGATCTGTCATTTATTTCAGTCACAGGAAGTGGAGTTCTTGTATGCCTGGAATATGTCCATGTCATATTTTAGCATTGTAAAATGAGAAATATTAACTTTTCTTTCTTTTTGCTATAATGAACAGTATAATAATTATATTACTCTAGAGGTCATCAACAGTGCATTGTTTAGTCAACTGCAATAGCAGAAGTTTTTTTGAGGTTACTTGAGAGTACTTGTGTGAACAGCTTAAAAACAGCTTGAAATTGTTTAGGGAGTAGCTAATGAGAGCAGCTTGAACTCTGAAGACCCAGGCTGGTCACAGTGTGGGAAGCAGTTTGGATTGTGGAAGAGGTGGTCTGGAGGCTTTCTCACGCGAAAAGCATCTGTTCACACTTCTTTTTTGTTGCAAGTGAAGCAAGTTGAGGGTAGAAGAGCTGCCAGAGTGTCTCAGAGTGGGAGGTGGGGATGTAGGTCAGGGAGGAACATGACAGGGCAGGCAGCAGTATTTGTTCCAGGTCCTTCTCTCCAACATGTCCATGGCTATTCTTGGTCTCAGCTTCTTAACCTGCAGTATGAAACTTAGGTCAAAAGTCAGTGGGAGCAGTAAGGTGAGTCTCTCTTTGGACTTGAGGTTCCTTGGAAATGCTCCCTGCACTCTGTCAGTCCTGGAAATCTGCTTATCTTCCTTTCTGATTCTCATTTTAGCACTTCCTTTTTTTTTCATGTGTTTTCATGTGTTCTGTGTTTCCAAGTCTCAAGCTTTTACATAATTTCTAAACCCTTGCTTCAGCCCCCTCCAAGTGATCCTAAGGAGGATATTCCCTGCTCCACTCCCACAACATTGCCATAAGAAATTTCTCATTTTCTCTGAGTGCTAATTCTAGCCATTAAGATATACTTACAGTCTTTGAAACTTCACCAGGAGCATTAGACAACCGTGCAGACTTCTGAGATTTGTCTCAGTACAGGTGAAAGGATATAGTATACCTTTATAAATATTTTAAAATTGTTACTTAATCTCTGCCACTTTTCAGCCACATTTCCAACGAGCCAGAACTTCACAGACATGCTCAGCTTTCAGTTCTGACGGAATATGGTATGAAAAATCATAAAGAAGCCCTTTGCTGCTCTGTGGCTTTGGAGACGTGGAAACAATACCCTGCCCAGAAGAGTTGCTCTGTTGGCTTAGCTGGTGCCCAGCACAGCGAGTGTCAGTGCTCTGATGCTGCAGGGTGTGCTCTGCCCAATTCAGTAGTGCAGACAAGGCTTGTGGCTTTGCACACGTGCTGATAACCAAGTGCCTCTCCCACAGAGCTTCTCATCAAATGGTGTCCTGTGAACTCAGGGAAGTGAAGGAAGACAGCAGGAGACTTGGGTTTAGGCAACGAGGGAAAATGGGGAACGTGTTGGCTTTGGCTGAAGCTAGGGATTTATTTTTAGAATAAATTAGGTCTTAGAAGGGGGAAATTAAGCTAAGGTGGTAAATGCCAAGAGTTTTCTTTATTCCAAGATCATGCCTTTTTTCCACGGTTAGGATGCCAGTTCTCAAGGAATCTTCAAAAAGTACTGCTACTTAATATGTCCATTGGGGCATCAAATGTATCACATAGAAGCAGATGAAAAAATGCAGGTTTTTTTTTTTACTTTTGGCAGATTCAGTATGAAAAGACATCTGTTCCATTAGTACCATTATCAGCAACTACACATTTCATATGTTCACATTTGCCAGCTGAGAATACCAGTGAATAATCATTTTTGTTGCCTGAGTGTGTCCATTGCATCTTAAATTTTAGCTCCTTTGGGAGTGTGTGAAGGGAGGGAGACAAAAATCATACTTTAATTTAGTTTAGTGAAAAGAAATTACTAGTGTCTGTGACTTCAATGTGGCACAGAGGAGCAGGTAAAAATATTTTCCCTGAGTTTTACCATCTGGGAAAATTGGAAAATTCATGATTTATTTAATCTATCAACCAAACTAGAGTTTCTAACATAGGCTGGCAGTGATTTCAAGGCCAACACAGACTCTTTCAGAGGACTTCTTGATAATAAATCATCAATAATAATAATAAATAAAAATATATCTGTTAAGAATAAAACCATAACATCTGAAAAAAAAAATTATGAGCACTGGACAGTATGTTTCCACATCAACTGATTAATAATATGCCTTTTGAAGCTTATTCCTAATAGACTATAGTAGTTCAAAGCTATTTAAAAATCTTACACTAAATCTATTCTTACCTTTCTCAAGAATCCATCCTTATGCTTGCCAATCTTTAGGAATAAATTCTAGAATAGATTTATACAGTCCTCATACAAGGGGAATAAGGACGTGGCCTTTAATACCTGTGGGAATATTGACTGGTGGTTAAACCTAGACATTCTCTTGTCTTATGATTTTGATTAAATAATGCTTGGAAATGCAGCAAGACAGTGCCTCAGAAATAAATCCACAAAATTATATTGATCTTTGCTTATAATACAATAAGATATCTTTTGAGATGGAACTGTTAAAGCTGTGATTTCTCTGGCTTAGAGTGTTCTACAGGCAGAAATATTAAACTCTGGATGTGTACCTTGACTGTCAATTTCAGATATCACGCTAATTCCAGATAACAGCTAATTTTCTTTCTGCAGACAAAATGATTACACACTGCTTATGCCAGATTAGGTTTTTTTCATGCCAGTTGCTGCATTTTGCAAGTTAAATTTTTTTATTTTAGTGCTTAGGGGAAAAAAAGTGAGGCAAGTAGGAATGCGATACCTACCGTGAACACCCACTTTCATCAGTACCATTTCATCCATGGGTGTAGGGGAATGGACTGCAGTGCTGAAAAGCCCCAGGATGCAGTTCTTGTTTCTCTTGAACAATATCAGGTCCTAAGGTTAATAATAATAATAACAAACGTAAATGTGATAGGTGGTGAGCACATCTAATTTGGACTAGAAAATCCATGAGCCTTCAGGGAATATGGGAGTCCCGGAGAACTGTGCGGTTGTGCAAACACGTCTACATCAGGAAACTAGCATGCACTGTGCCGTGCCGGCTCCTCTCAGTAAAATTGTAACAGAAGATATCAGACCCCCACAGCTTCATTATCAAAATTGTATCTTTTCTGAAGCTAGTCTTTCTGTTAACTAATTAGACATTTCTTACTAGTTCTGAAGGTTTTGATTTTCGTTTCTTAACCATATGAAACCAGAAAAGGAGCACTTTCAAAGGAGCAACTATTTTAAAAATACCTTGTTTAGGTATTTGCTTCATAGTTTGAAACCACAAACTAATCAAAAATCTTTCAAAACATTCCTTTTCGCACCATTCAAAACAAAGCAAAGCCTTAACAAAAAAAGCTCAAGAACTTTATTATGGGGACAGACATTCTATACACCTGTAAAAATCTCTGGTGATCTCCATCGAGCTTCATATGCCCACTCAATCTCGGTGTACCCTATTTGGATTCAGACAAAAAGAAATCAGTGGGATCCATTCTTTAACCAGCTTTTTTCTTCTTCATCCATTGTCCCCCCCCCTTGCAGTGGCTGTGTGCACTCTCTGTCATTGTCCATCCTTACCACCTTGCTTGTGGACTGATGGAGTGTTTCCACCATTGCCTCCCAATACGCTATTAATCCAGGATGAGAACAGCCCTCATGTCAAGTGATTGATAGTGACGTTTGTTTGCCATATTACAAAGCCCTTCTTAATATTCTGAAATTTGATTTTCTCTGTGTTTTTTATTGTCCTCCACTCTGATTTATTAATTAGTACTTTTGTTTACACTCTTTGATGTTTGTCTTCCACAGAGGGAAATAAACAATAATAGAGACTTTAAGGGTTTCAGTGAATTTTGAGGAGGGTTAGCTTTAGATACAGAATGTAAGAGAGAGACTCACTCAAGGGGATTTCAGACTTTACCCCATTTATGTCTCATTCACATTGCACAGATGCTGCCCAAGTACAGTTTCTTTTCTACGCCAAATATGATGGAAATGAAGTTTGTGTGCCTTGGAATGCACTCTGATGTAAAATACCGTATGCAGCTGGTAAAGCAGATAAGGTGGCCTGTGTAAATCTGTTTGAATGTCACAGTTATCCATGCCATGCATGCTGGGATTCATATTTCCAGGATTGGAGACAGCAAAAGTCCTGGAATTAGCTAAGTCAGTGTGTGCAAAACCACATTGCAAAACTTGTCCTTGGTCCAAGGTAGCATGAGACCTACACTAAAAAATTCACTTTATGGTGTGTTGTACTCCCTCCTATCTTTCACACATCTACTTTTTTCCCCTTTTATGAATAAAATAAGGAGGGATCCATTGCATCAATCATGCCCAAACACAATGCTGCTTGCTCATCACTAACAGCTTCTACTTTTGCAGTCGGATAATTTATATTAGAAATAAATAATCCTCTTGTCCTGAAAAGATTGGAAAGGAAACTGTCAGGTGCTAAAACCATAATTATTCTTTAGCAAGAAGCAAACTAGTCCATAACTACTTACTGTTGGATGGGACATTGTTGGGTTTGCTTTTTTTCTTTTAAATTTTTTTTTTCCTGCTGAAAAACTTGCCATCTCTCATGTCCAACTATTTTAAAATAAAATTACCTTTTTCAATATAAAATGTTATAGTCTAGGAAAATCTATAACTCTTTATATAAACTGCTTTTGTTTCTAGACCATTCAGATTGATTTTTTCCAAAAGGAACAACACTTAGCTCTGTTAGCATGGTAATTAGATAGCGCCAGCAATGAGTAAAAAGTTGATTCACAAATTTTAAAGTTAGCTTTTGGCAAGTATAGAATAATCTTTACAGATGGGTCAGCTTGTGCGTGGATAGAGCGGTTACTAAAAAAGCAGTCAAAATGTAACATTGAAATATTTGCTAGAAGTCCAGTTCTTTCTGAAAGATATCTGCTTCAGCTCAGGGAATGGCATTCTGATACTCTAGATCCTTAGGTTAAGACCGTCCAATAAATAATAATAATTTTAAAAAAAATTGCAGTTGGCATCAACAGAGAGCAAAAATTCCTGTTCCCATGAGTGCAAAGACCTCACAAATCAAGTTGTTCAGGTGCCAGAAAAAAAGAAACATTGATTGCGCAGAGTCTAAGGTTCTGTTGACATCAGTGTTTCAGACTTGCTTTCTTACTTACATTAGGTGCAGCAGCTTCAAATACAGAGACACTGTGCTGTTTGGAACAGAGAGGTATCACTGAGATGTAATCAGATTTCCTGTTAATGTCACAGGCTTTTACTAGGAAGTCATCTGGTTTATGCTGTGATTTGTCAAATCACACTGCAACAATGTGTATTTTTAGTAACCACCTGCAAATTAATAGTAATGATAATTTTGGTAAATGGGAATTTTTAATCTAAAAAAAGTAAAATGATTGAAAAACCTTGAAATTCTACCCACCCACCCCATATATATGAGAGTTTTGCCACTCACCACGCTGTGAAAAATAATTTATTCTTGGTTTCTTGAGGCTTAGGGAGATATAAAGATTTTGCCCCCCCCCCCAAGAACAGTATCTTATCAGATAATTTACACTTTTTCCTCAAAATAAGTATCATAAAAATACCTGTATTGTGAAAGAAGTAGGTATCCATGGTGATCAGCAATTTACCATCTTTTGTTCTTCAAAGAAAGTAAAACAATGACTCACTATTTTGCCTAATGGCTAATTTCTTCATAAGACAAGACAAACTGCAAAATGTTAGAACATGGTTATAAATTACTTGCTAAAAGTATTAGCTAAACTCATCTCTGGCAAACCAACACCTTCAGTGGAATCGTTATCAATAACATATTTTCATTCTAAACGAAAACAAGATATTGCAAGACATTATATAAGGAAAGTTACCCATACCTTTATTTGGGCTTTTTTTGTTTGTTTGTTTTAAATTATTAAATTAAAAATTAAAAATTAAGAAATCTGTCAAGAATTAATCTCACAATCTGCACAGGATTAAGGAATACTCACATGAATATCTGCAGTTTCCTCCTTTTATCTGCAGAGTGATTGAAAATTCTGAAGATGACAGGGTTGAATCCTTCTTTTAAGTGCACACAGATGTTGTTGCCCTATTGGAATTATATTAATGAAAAGATTATTTTAAACTTTTACTTTTTCTTGTGTGAGAACAACAAGATCTCATTTTCTTGCTATAACTTTTATTTATCTTCTTAACTCTCACACCCAGTATTAAAGGAGAAGATGTTCAGCAGCTGAAACTGATGGCTTTCCTTCTTCTTATAGTAGAACATACAGAGAGCTCTTTAGGTATGATTAGCGAAATAAAGGGAGAAATAATGAAAACCCTTTTTGCTGTAATGAATTGCATGGGGCTGAAAGAACTTGCCACTCACACCTTGGCACAAACACTGAAGCCTACTGAGTTAGATGTTATGGTTAGACTGAAGTAGGTTCAGGAGTCACTCCGTGTCCTGGGCTGTGAGGAGAGGATAAACTCAACAGGATGTACTGCGTGGACTTGTGTGAGTTGTTTGCTTCTCTGCCTCTCCTGCTAAGGAGCTTAGTTCTCTAATTTCTAGCTAAAGCTAGTGGCTGATGGCCATGGCTTAAGACAGGTGACCGGGCTGCATGGGCCTCTGGCCAGACTCAAACCCAGCGGCACTTGCACTCCTTTTTCTTTAAATATCCACTTATGCAAATGAATATATCTTCACCAAAGAATGGAAATGAGGTATTCTTCAGAGTTACATAGCCCTATTAATATTTTATTCATTAATCATGGATTAAAGTTTAAATATCTGTTTGTAGCATGAATATCTAAAAAAGATGATGGTAGTTGTGAAGTTTATGTATTTTCAAGGAAAACAAAACTTCTATCTTTTACATTTTCTCACTCATTTTTATACAAACAAAAATAAGATACTGCTTAGAATTTAAGTAGAAGAAAGTATTTCATCCTGCAACTTGGAAGAATTCTAAAAAGGGAAATTTAGAATAGGTGGTATTATTATTATTATTATTATTATTATTATTANAAAATATATCAGTATTGATACCAGTTAATGAGAAATTGCCAATTTTACATCAGTGGATGCTGAGAAAACAAAGATATGGGCTATACCTTTTGGTATTTTATTCTTCCAAAATTTCAGAAAATGTTGCAGTGAAATAGAGCAGGTTTCAATAGCAATTAAAATGTCCTTTTATTTGAGTTATTAATCCAGATTTTAAAGAAGCTTTTCTGTAAACTAAAAATGAAAAAGGGAGGAACAAATACTGCTCCCCCTGATGAAGCCTAGACATAGGACTGTGGTTTTGAGTCCTATTAGTCTTGCGCTCTTGCAGGCCGACCACTCCAATTTAGTCAGCCTTCTAAGTACAAAAGGTAAATCACTGGCAAGCAAAGATTATTAAGTCTGCACTGTCTGGCTTGCAACTCTGAATTCAATGCCTGCTTTTAGATAAATGGGGCTATTAGAACTTGACAATTTTGTCACCACCCAGAGACATAGGTTTCTAGCAAGCTGTATTGGTAAACAAAGCCCATTAAAATTGCTTCTCAAATCAAATGAATGCTTTTCTATTTCCAAAACCACGATAGAAAGGGAAAGATTGGTAAAAGCCCAGACACCAGTCTTTTAGTGTAGGATCTCTCTGTCTGCGCTTGGATTACGTTTTTTTTCCCCAGCCTTTTATTAAAGGGTAGTTTAGTCTTGTTTTGATTAAAAATAATATGCTTCCCTGCTCCTTCTATCTGTGCAACAAATGAATGGTCCTCTGAAACTTCATTTGCTCTACAGCCCAGTGTTTTGCAAACATTCTCATTTTCTTACAATAGCTCTCAAATAACTTTTCATGAAGAAGTTGTGATGCTGGAGATGCCCAAATGGGCAGCTGGGCAACAGCAGTTCTTCAGACTTTCAATGTTTTTCTCTCGAAGTGATATTCTCTAGTATTATTACAAATTATTTTCCAAAACATCACTTGTCATAGCTGTGTTTCCTGGTGCTCCTTATAGCTGGATTTTACTCAGAGCCTGTGAAAAGCGAGAAAGTAAAGCTTTACTTGAATGTTCTTTGCAGTGCCCACAGCTGTTCCGTGGGCTGTAAGTTATCAACACCATCATGGAGCCACATGGCAAAACAAACCCTTCTCACCCATAAGCCCCAGAGAACAATTGTTCAGCAATAAACACTGGATAGCACATAGTTAAAATGGAAACCTGGTAAATAAAAAGGAGACTGCTCTATGGATAAAAATGAAAGCTATCTTTTCCTTTCAGGCCATTATGCTGTGATAGGACTTGAGAGACCTTTAGACAAGGTGTCATCATTTCAGTTTGGTTTGCTCTTTTCCAAACATGCAACATGTCCAGAGTCCAACAGCAGTATCCAGAGAGGTGTCGTGGTGGAAATCTTTCATTCACACCATTTCCTGCACACTGATGCAATGTCAAGGCATTCAAGTTATGCTGTAGTCCACTCTAGACTGCTTGGTCAACACTTTAAACAGTGCATTCATTCTTCCTCTCCCTCTTCATTGCCTCACAGGGCAATAAAAGAAGTAGGTCATAATGAAGCCAGTAGAAGACTTCTTCCCAAAGTATTTTGACAAAGAAAAGAAGTCTTTTATGTCATTTGATTATTCTGGGACGGGTATTGGAATGTCTATAGTGAATGAACGACATATTTTTGTTCTCAGGCCTCAGAACCAGAATAATAAGACGGTGACTCATTTTTAGAACAACAGCTTGACAGATCTAGCCTTCCTATTGTTGAAACAAAGTACTATTTTGTTATATGATAAAAAATTAAAAACAGTTGCCAGAAAAGAATATTAGTTTATCATACTAAATGCCAGAGCTTTAGAATCATATAAATATGTTTCTTTCTTTAATTATGAAGCTGAACTTGACACTGAGGAATTGATCTGAGCCCTTTGAGGTGACCAGTGGCAGGTGTTTGCTAGCAGGAAGATGCAGAATTTTTCCTTCCGCTTCAATGGTTTAGTTGGCTGAGTGTTTTTATCTGAGGAGCTGATAAAAACATGATAAAAATATGATCTGAGGATCATATCTGTAGCTAGATGAAAGTAGTACCCAGGTACTCATACGGCACTAGAAAAGACTGGCAGTCTGGATTTTCAACAAGCAATTATCTTAACTCATGAAAAATCCGGGTAGATTCGGTTAAGTCTGGCTACTTTGGTAGGACTTGCAGCCAGCCTTGTTATTGGGAGGGCTCATACCTAGAACCAGTCAATAAACCAGTGCTGCTGTTTTTAAGCTGGGGTAGTTCATTGAATCTTCCTAGATGTCCTCAATTCTCAGCTATCTCAGTGAGTATCCATCGCCAAAGTAGGAGTTTCTCTGAATGTTAACACCACTTTTCTCAAGGGATCACCAGAGCTTTTCAGGATAAAATACTTGCGATACTTTTAGCTGTGGCATGAATATAACATCATAATTTAATCAGATACATATTGGTCATAAATACATTTATGTGTCTTGCTATTCTATTTATTGCTCAGCTATAAACCTTTATATTTATACTTTTTATTTGTATCAAAGATATTTAAATGGACTTCCTGTGAAACCGAACACCTCACTGTGGCTGGGACTTTCATGGAGATTCTGCCTTTGCTGTGGAACAATTCCTATAAAGAGATTTTTCAATATGTCTTGAGGGAGCAGGTTGTACTATGCTGTTTGAGTTAAAAATAAAATCTCTAATTAGAAGCCTAAGTAGTTCATGGGATGAAATTAAAGGCTCTGGTGAAAAGCATCATTAAATGCAATTCTGAGATCTATTGCACTCTCCTCAGCAAATGTGAAAGCTATTGTGAAGTGCTCGTCACAGAACTCAGAGTTCAACCAAACCATCATTTGGTTTAATTTCACCAGAGCCCCCATCCATCACAGCCCATTGTAAGGACGCACAGCACAGCCACACCATCTCTTGCTCCACAGGTCAATAAAGTTATTGCCTACAGGCAGTGTTTTACCATGTTGTTTTTCTTCAGTAATTCAGAAGATTCAGTCATGTTTTCACAGGCAAACAGATCTGTTGACAGAGTAAAATATTATTTTCTAAACCCTGTGCTGCTGTGAAGCATAAACTCAGCTCAGCTTTAATTGTTTACACTTCCAGCCTTTCTCCCTTCTGGGACTGGAGTGTCACTGGGGAGAGCCTTGCACAGTTTATAAATGGCAGTATGATATAAATTGGTATAAATTGAGCTGGTGGCTTGAAATAAGTGTTTGTGAATAATGGAGCATATTTTTCTCAGAATTTTGAAAACTCTGGAGTGTATCCTATTCTGAAACAAGAAATAGAACTAGATACACAGTTTTCATGAGACTTAACTACTTTAGGGGCATTGTTACGAGTCCAGTGGTACTAGATAACCTCCACACTGGGAAATATTCTCCGAGGAAGGTGAAACTTTTGTTCATTGTATGTCAATATTAAAATCACAGAATAAGAATTACAAGGTATCTAATGGGACGAATGCTGGAATAACTTTCTCATTATTTCTCTTTAATATTTTTTTTGCCAATGTATTCAAAATTAAAATACAACGAATCTGTACAACCCACACTACTACAATTTTAATTTTCTTACAGTATTGTGTTTGCGTATCTAATATAGTCATACATAATACACTAAATACTTTGACACTGTATATTATATATGATCTCTTGATCTATGCTATGGATACAGTATAGTTTTACTGCCTACTCCCTTAAAATCTGAAATTTTGAAGGTGTGTTAATTTGCATGTTTGCTAGGCACATATCCTGCATTTCTTGGGCATTGATTTTTATGGCTGGACTTCAGGAGCCAAGGTCTAATTCTCACTGCTCTATGCTGAATCACTGGCTGTACACTAGTCTGTGAAACCAGTGTCACAGCAAAAACCCTTTTACTCCAAGTCAAAGAATTTGCCATGCTAAAAACTTATGGGCTTTAGAGAAGAATCTTGAAAACTTTGTCCACTGCTAGGCTCCACAACCTGCTGGGCTTCACAAAATACTGTGGTAAATAGATAACATAAACTCTCTGCAGTCAAACAGACAATTGAAAAGTCTATTTCTACTCTCATCTCTCTTGTTGGTAGCTATCCTATTGTGTGTGTGTATGGTTCCACCAGGGAGCAAATGAGGAAACATACATATATCATCTGTGCCCTCAAACCAGTTCTCTGACTCTTTTCTCTCTATTTTTATTAAAACCTTTGTCAACTCTTATGACAGGTTTAGCAGCAATAGAGCAGAGTGCCCTGAAGGATTTTTGAAGCTAGGACATACAGGAATTTCAGTCTCTTCAGTCACCATTTTCAGCAAAGGAAATTTCTGATGTGTGCAAGAAAAATATTTTGGCAATGAGAGAGGTCAACTACTGGAGCAGGTGACCAGAGAGATTGTACAACCTTCATCTATGGGGGTGCAAAACTTGCTTGGACACGGCCCTGAGCAATTTCATATAAACTGGAAGTTTGATTTACTTTTAAAGTTATCCCTGTTTTGCATGGGGAGTTCTAATGAAATCCCCATTTTCCTTTAATGAGGTATTCAGTTTCTGCATTGAAACTATCACAGTTCTGCAACCAGTTTAGAAGATGATAATAAATTATTGAGAAACTTTATAGAAAATGGCATGCTCCATTTAAGTGCCTTTGTATTTATATGGTATGTTTAGGAATATTTAACTTTTTGGTGTGTCCCAGTTTTCATAGTTCCCATAGCAGAGGAGTACAAAATATCATAATGTAAGGTCTAATGTTTTCATAAATGCAATATCTGAAAAATTCTGGGGCTCCACAAGTACGAAATTAATTCCTGTACCTAATAACTGGGTCACAGTTCTGTGGGATATCAGATGATTATGTCTGTCTGCTCTGAAATTTATGCGGTCCAGTTCACTTTCTGTTTTTCTCTGGGTTGATCTAATCATAGTGAAAATCCACTTGCATGTATGGCAGCATAAACCCAAAACCAGAATTTAAAAGCCAGACAAGTTTTTGATCTTAAATACTGATTCTTACTCCCATAACACTATTCAAGCAGGTAACTCACTCTTCTTTTAGCAACAATTGTGAATATTCACTATACTGGCAATAGTTTGTTTACAGGAAATTACAGTATGAAGACAGAAACAGGAACATAAGTGAGAAAGGAAAGTATGCATTCTATATATATGTATGTATTAAGTATACTATAAAATATATGTTTCCCACAGGTCTCACAAGGTAGGGATTTTTTCTGTTTGTTCTGGGGTTTTTTTTGTTTTGGTTATTTGGTTTAGTTTTTTTTTTTTCTCTCTTATTTTTATTTGTTTGTTTGTTTTTATTTTTGTTTGCTTGCTTGTTTGGCTTTTTTTGTTTCCTCATCCCCTCCACCCCAAACTAATTAACTGAATTCTGAGACAAGTGCATTGAAATTCACTGAGAACAGCTAATACTTGACAAATACAACGCCTTAATCCGGAGACTGGGAGAACTGCAGATACACTCAGACAAAATGATAATGACAAATAGACTTGGCCATCTCTTGTGGCTCAAGTCAGAATATGTCAGAAGACCTATCAGATAGTAAAAAGTTGCTGATTATTTTTCTTTAGTTTTGACAGTAACTTTGAAGCAAAGTACATCCCTGGAGTCTTTACAAAGTCCTTTATCTTCCAGAAAGGCCACTGGAGAGCCCATAGGAAGATTTTTGTATCTAGACTACAACAAGCACTGATGGAAACATTGAATTAAGATAATTAAGAGGAAAAATAGCATAATTGACTTTGAATTTTTTTTTTTTAATAGAGAATAATAGCTTTGAGTTTTATGTGACTGCAGTTTCCTTAGAGATTGAAATTCCATAAACCAGAGACAGTCGAATGGTGAAAACAAGCAGGACTGTAGCCCTTACCTATTGTTTGGGGAACCACTTTGGAATGGAGAAAATAATTTGTTTCAATGCTTAGGCCAAGGGATAATTAGCATAAAACCATTTTAAAAATGGAAAATATAGGAATGTATTGAGGAAAAAAATTACAAGTCCTGTGTCCTCTCATACTTTTGAAATAACTGGTTTTATAATTCAGCCTCTTAAGCTGCAGGTGCCACAGCAATAATGCCAGTATACCAATAGCATTGAATCCATAGAGGCAGAATAATGAAGCCAAGCTTCATTATGTTGATTAAGAGATGGTTTCTGAATTCTGTTCCTGGTGCTGGGAGAGAAATTCTCTGCATCTGAACAAATTACAAAACTATTCATTATTCATTTTTTCCCTCTCTTTTTTTCTTCCCCCACACAGGAGGAGGTACACAGTGTAGAAGAAAATGTGAGCTTTAAATTTTCATGTTGTGCAAGCCACCTGTTCAGGCAATCAGTCATAGGTCTGAGCCTCAGAGCAGGCCCATATCCAGTGAGAAGGATTATTTTCAGGAGAAGTAAGGATAATGGTACTTTTGAAGGCTAATCAAACATATTTGAAGGAAGGAAGTTCAGATGAGGGAGAAATGGGGGAAAAAAATCTGGAATGCACAAAAGACCATGTGTAATCTTTGTGAAATGAGGTTTTGAGAGCTTTTCCTAGGAGTGTGAGCAGAACTAGTTTAGAAAGAGACTCAGCATAAAAGAAGTCATTGAATTCTGCACTTTTTTTGACTGCATGCAGATAAGGAAACAGATAAGGACATATACAGTCATTAGAAATGGAAATGCAGAAGGATTTAAAGGTAGACAACCTGTTTGCAGGAGATGTGATGTGTTTCACCACTTTGAGCAATGCTCTCCACCTCTTCTCTCCTTCATTGACTTTTAATGTGCTTTGTTACAAACAGGGAAACAAATGCGTGTGCTACAGCTCAATCAGCCTATGCCACCTTCAGACATTTTGGTCAGTTTTCACATTTGTTACTGTAATAATCTGTCACCTAAGTAAAAAATGGAGGCTCTCATTCAGTCTGTACTATATCCAGAAATAAAGATGGCTTCAGACCCAGAAAATAAAAAACTTAAGTAACCTTTTTTTTTTTTCTCTTTTGTTTTTTTGTCCAAAGCATTTGCTAGGAAAAAACCAGAAGAAACATTTTGAAGATATCTTTATAGCTGATTTTGCAGCCTTGTCTGTTTACGCACAGTTTTTCCTTTATTGTAGATAATAATTGAAATCAGTTCTATCTTACAGAATAACTGCACATGAAGTAGATTATTCAATAAAATTTTTTCCAGTCCTAGTGGCTTTGATGTATATACTCAGTCTAATGAAGTGCAATTAAACCACCATTCAGAGTATGACTGGAACTGGATTCACCAGTCATCAGTCACAAGCTGGCTTGGCTAAATTAAAGTTTAACACCAACAGAGGTAATACTAATGTCACATTCATATTGTCACGTCCACTAAGAGGCAAAGGAAATATTGCCTTCAGAACAAAGGGATAGGTGCAGGCCACTATCAAGGAAAGCCAGGGTTTCCATCCTTCAATCCAATACAATAGGTCAAATAAGACTTCAAAATAACATTTGAATCAGTTATCTGAGCTTCAGGCTCCCCACTGAATCACAGACCATTTACTACAAACTTTCTTTAACAGTGGAATGGTGTAACGTCTCTTGTCATATTAATAGGATGAAATAATTTATGTAGATTAGCTGTCAAGCTTATTTCAGGTGGTTACAATGGTTCTCACCACTGTTTTCATCATTTCAGACATGAGCATGCCCCATGAAATCTCTGCCTACCCCAGCAAACAAGCTCCTGCTGTAATTTTTTGTGATTAGGTCAGGTCTGTGTCTGCTTTGTTGAAATGCTGCATACTTTCACCATTGTGGTTTTAATGGAGTTACCAGGTACCTGGGGGAAAGTAGGAGCCTAGAAATTGAGAGGATGAAATCTGGGGTGAAAGTTTGAAGTGCTGGGACCAGATTCTCATCTACAATGAAATTGTGCATTGGTGACTTTGAGTAATGTGTGAGGAAAGCAACTCTTAAGTTAGCTTTCAGATAACCCTGAAAGAATAGACAACAGAAAACTGAAGACTGCTCTTGGTTACATTAAAAGAAGTATTCTCAGAAACATATTCTGGTTTTTGTTGCTATCTTTAGTTATCATTTAGACAAACCAGCATTTTTTGGGGCACAAACCAGCATTGTTTGTGAGATTCCCTTTATGATCACAGAGCAGCTGCAAATAGCATAAATATGAAATTCACTTTGCATGAAGAAGGTAGCACAAACATAACAAAAATTTTTCCATTTATCTCATTTGAAAATTTGGTGGGAATAGTGTATTCAACCATTTCTTGTCTGTAAGGTTTACTCTCAGCCCAGATGACTTGTTTTGCTTTTGAGGACATGTTGTAGTGATAGAATCTGCCAAATCTTCCCTCTTTTGTCCACTGGTTACAAGAATCCTGTGGGCAATATTCTGCATTCAATTCTTAATCCTCTTCAGCAAACAACGGGGGAGTTTTGGAAGTCTTTTTATATGAATTTCTATAGAAGATCAAATAACACCCAGTGGAGCTAATAAATGTCTTGATATTTCGTTACAAAGAATAGAAATTCAGATTAAAAATCTTAAAAGCTGCTCCTATAATGAGCTCAGCCTTTCCTGGAAACCTGCTGGGGAGTTGCTTTTTATAGAATATTCTTTGGGGAGTGGTTTAAATTAAAGTAAGCTGTAAAATAGTCTTACTCTAGTACTCTGCTGGGAGCAGAAACAGGAAGATTATGTAACTGAAAAAGTTGTTAAAAGACATTGTGTACTCACAGGTTATTCTTAAACACAAGGCAGGAATCTTCAGCTCTTTAAAATTTAATTAAGAAAAATTACTTCAGCTGTTGGTTTCTTGTAAATATTAAGATTGTCCAATGGCTCTTGTTGTTCCCAACAGTCCTGCATCTTCACTGGAAAAACCGTGCAAATCTCTCATCCCTTGGAGCACTGAGATCTCAACCTTCAGAACACAGCTTCCTTTTTCCTTCTTGTTGATCAGACTACGGGAAAAGAAAATATTTTGAAAAGACTTTTTCTAGACACACTAAAAGAAGAAATGTGAAAGGCAAGAAAGAGACATATATATTGAATATCAGTTCACATTCCTTGGAAATAAGTTCATGAAACCAAATTGTCTGAAAAATTGCATGGGAATGTTAGAGAAATCAATAAACAGTTTGTATGCAAGTGTATTTGGAACTATTTGTAGTTTCAGAAAAAGATCTTCAAAGCTAGGGTCTACCACTAAAACTTCATTGACACTTTTGTTTTTCCTTCAATATACAGTGAGAAGTCCCACAGGACTATGTTTAAGACTGAGGTAGACTTGGGCATTCACGCACTACAGAGAAACAAGTGAAAACAGAGGATTTGACTGAAATACTGCTTAATGTTTATCAGAGAGGCACAAATTTTAAAGTGATTATGGTGAAATGAGAGCGATGAAGCAAATGAGCCCAAGAATATAAAATAGGTTAGTGTGTAAAAATGGTACCTGTCTCATATCCTCTTCAATATCCAAGATACATCCCACCTATTCTGGGATGACATTAGATGTCCAGATTTTGTTTATGTCAGAAGTGGGTAAATTGCCAAGTTAAAATCTGTTGCAAAAATTGTTCCACATGGTACTCTTCTAAAAGAGATAAATCAAATGCTTAACATTAATTTTGCTTTAATGAGTTTCCTTTTTTTATTTTAAAATAGTGGGAATAGAGAGCCTGTGTTGGAATAGATGATATCTGGGAAACATTGTTTTACCATGGCTCAGTGAAGCCATTACACACTGAAATCCAGTTTCTTGATTTTTCACAGTGTAGCTCTGAGCTCAGATCCATTCCTGCCTCAAAGGTTTTGTTCTCCACCTGATGTTATTGAATATTAGAAGAATTTCTGACACAATATTTCCCAAAGGCAAGAAATTTCTATAATATACTGTTCTTCAAAAAACATGCAGTACTTTAGTTTTCTTTTCTCATATAACTCAAAATAAGGTAATATGTCCTAGGGAATGTAATTTTGCAATAGTGTGGGCAACAATAAAATCCCAACATGTATTGTTCTGTACAGTAATTGATCTTAGGAAATGGTTTCTTAGCTGCCTACCAAAAACTTGAACTTCATTTTCCTGAAGTTTCTACTTTCAAAAAACAGCAACAAAAACACACAGAACCAATAAATAAACACACAAATCCCCCAGAAAAATCCAGCTTTGATTTATTTTTTATTCTGTTTTTCTTTTTCAGCTTAAGCCTTTTAAGTGATGGTCTGAATTGTAAGTGGAATTTTTTCCTCAGAAGTGTTTCCAAAATTTTTCTGGAAGTAAATTTTGAAAATATCTTCACATATATTAGCTCCTCACTCTACATTTGGCAGTTTTTATTTTTCATCATTTGGCCACACAAATTATGAGAGCTTTTGTGGCTTTTAATAGGTCTCATTGAGTGTTCTAATTTCAATTAATTCAATGATTTGAATTTATATGATCTCATTGTATACAGTAATTTTAATGTAGATCGTATGTTGAACTTCGTGGCTCTCTGACTCTTTGCAAGCAACTTGGAATAATATCTGTCTTTTTTCACAGGTTGATCATAGTACTGACTTGTGGTTGGAAATTGCCTGCCATATCCAGGTCATTCTCAGTTACCTCAAACTTGTGGGCATTTATAGCAGTAACAAAAATGTAATTGAGTATCAAGTGACCTTAATTTTTTCTCCAGAATATTTCCATTTTCATTTGTATTGACAGTGTTCTAAGCATAGATTTATCAGCAAATATCACTGTCATCAAAATAACACGGTGCAAGTCATGAACAAAAAAATACAAATGAAAATAGTCAGATCCATCCCAATTCCCACCCTTCAGGAATTCTGGTCAAGAAGTCTTTTCAGGCAAATATTTTTCTTTTCAGTGCTGTCCGTCACCCCACCAAATAATTTACCATAAGTTACCAGCCATTGCCAATCCATACTTTTGTTGGTTTCCTACATATTTTACATTTCTTCCACATTTTATTATCTTCCTTTTTCTTTAGGAAATCTTTCTTTCATTTATTTCATTTCATGTATTCTCCTCCAGAAAACAAATAAAATAAACATTTTCCATTGGAAAGAAGGACATGGTTTTCCAGTTGGCTTCTGTTACTATTAAGTCACTACATCTCTTTGGAACTCTGAAAATCCACATAATCCTTTGAAACAAGCTTAAATAAGAGAAGTCTTGCAATCATTTTAACACAAAAGGTGAATATTACTCTCTCATTTTTTTAGTATTTTATTTTGATTAGTAATCTATGTCAAAGATTTTGAGCTAGTAAACATTCTGTCTCTGTTCCCAGAAAAGTTAAGATCTTGAGTAAATCCTGGAAAGCTTGAATGGCGTCACAGGTAAATATTGACAGAATAAAATATATTACTTGTGAAATGTGGCATAATGTTGTAATCAACAGAAAACTGAGAGGTGGTTAAGAGGCCTGCTTGATGGAAAACAAATGTTCATAAATTCTAATGGGAAGGCTCATCTGCTCATAGATGAATGAACCTCCCTCTGAATAATTCTGAAGGACAGCATTTATTTTATACTTTAAAGCACAGAATCAAGTTTAAAGGTTTCAGTTTAAACCATGCATAATGTAGTCAGATTAATCTTGAAAGAAATGATTTTCAGATACAACTGTGTGGGAGATATAAATGTCTACAGGACAGATGGAGACATATTGCAGTTTGTCATTCTTAGATGAAGGAATGTGTTCAAATATTTTACCCTAATTGTATTTTTATGCTTGCTACAGTACATTACTTATAAAGGCACTATCTATAATTTGTCAGTCTAGCACCACTTGCTTTTACTGAGAAAAGTAGAGAAGGCATGAAAAAAGCTGTGATATTCTTTAATATTTATTGAATAAAGTGCCAGTAGGCAGATTTAACACTTTTCTATGTGTCTGTTTTAAAATGCAAAACCATTTTTCTAGACATTGATTTCCAGAGGAATTAAGAAGCTTGATTAAAGACTAATAGGTTGGTTACTGAAAGTAGAATGAGATGTGAAAATAAGAATATAATAGGATTAAATATACTTTATTTGAAGTTTTAAATGGAATGCATGTGTCAAGTTGTCTCTGACTATGTGATAACAAAATTCTGGCTTACAGGCAAAACCTAGATCTATCTGTTTACTTCAAACACCTCTTTTCTGACCACTGGACTCTCAGTTACACATCTGATTTTTTTTGTCTTCTAAGACTGTTGTGAAGCTGTCAAACGCCTATTGCAGCTATGGCACACCAAAGTGATTCCATATTGATCACAAACGTTGAAATCAAGCTTTTGAATACATTTGGTCCCACATATTGATTGCTTGGCCTTATTTTTTTTAAGAGATGGTGAGATGGCATCTATTACAACTGCTGTCAGCTTGAAAGCTGAATTTCAGGACTGTTGTTGAAGCAAACTTAGAGAAACCCTTTTTTTTTTTTTTTTTTTAGATGCAATATTTCTGTAACACATCATCTAGAATAGAATTCTCTTAACAAGTCCTGAGACCTCCAGCTTCTCTGGTTTTTAAAGACAAGTAAACAATTCTTAATCTTCCTTCCCTAAAGTCTACAAGATGCATGGGATTTCTTAATCAGAGGAATGTCTTTCAAGTGGAAAGCTGTGTCATGAGTGTACTCATATCAGGTCATACACATCTTGAATAATGCAGAAGAGTTATTGGGGCCCCTGGTGTGAAGGCTAATTACATGCATTTTGTTTTGCTGCCTCGGTAGCACGGTCGTTCCTTAGATACTGACTTGCTAGAAATGGTTTGTCTGGAAATTCAATTTGACTTTGGCTACAGCACAGAAAGTAAAACAGCATTCATTAAGGTTACTAATTACGAAGTTTTGATTTTACGAATTTCTCAATACCTGTCTTATTAGATGGAAGTGCCATTTCTCTGGTGTAGAAAACACAACAGTTCATACCATCTTGTAGGTAATGTCAGCCTACAGGTTCACTGCTTCCCAGATAGATGAGATTTATTACCCTGTGAGGCTTTTCTCAAGAAACAGACAAAACTAATTTATTGAATTGCCTTTTAGTGATGTGTTTTAAATGTGTTGTTAAATTTCAGCTTTCTCTCTGTTCATGGCAAATCCTAGTATAGTTTTTCATAATTCTACCTATAGGTATAAAGAGTGCCTTTTTTCAGAATTACTTTTGTCTTTTTTTCCTTTTTAAGTGATTAAACAGTCTCTGATATTTGATGGATTTCCTTTATTGTTTGTAATATGAATACTTCAACAAATAGTGTGGTTATTGTTTCTTTTATAACACATCATGGAACAGTTTTTACCTTCAAACAGGCATATCAACTCAAAAGTACAAAGATTTAATGAGTTTTGAGTAACCTCTGATATAATAACTATCCATTAAATTCAGAATATATTTACAGGTATGCACAATACAGGTCTGAGACCTGATTAAAATGATGCTGAATCTCCAATTATTTAGATTTTAGCATTTGGACTGTCAGTTAAAGAACATTGCTTAAAATACTTTTTCCCAGCTATTGTGAGTGTTAAAGTAATAAAAGCTAACTCTTAAATAGCAACCCTTATTGTGCAGTCCGGGCTAATAGAGTATCAGTAGCAGTACCTCACACAAAACTTAAATCAGCCTCAGGATCCCAAGAAGGAAAACTGCTGTAAGCAGTAGCTGTTTATCAGGGACTTGAAAAAATCATACTGTTTAGTTAGAAGTTGATAAATGTGACACTTCAGCTCTCTCTTTTGCAAGGTGTCCACCCTCTTTTCCTCATCTTCTCTGCTTGGTAGCCTTTCATTCAACTACAAGATAAAACTCCTGCAGACTTGACCCCAAAATGAGCCACTCTGTATTAATTCCCATGATTTAAATGCAGTTCCTGAACTTTTTGGTATTAAGAATGAATGTCATTATGGAAGATTTGGTTCAATAACTACAGCCTGTTGAAGTCAGTGGGATTTCTGATAGAGCAAAGAGTTACTGAACATTATGCAAATGAGCCCAAATCATTATACAGTTATTAAATGACTGTGCACCAGGAAGGAAGAAAAACTGTTGGTGGCTATAAATGCTTATAATTATCACTGATGGAAAGAAATGGAGCAAAGGGCAATCTAGGCTGAATGCTAGAAAAAGTGCTTAATGGTAAGGTCTTTCAAACTGTATAAAAGTTCACTGACTTATGGAAACAACTTTAAGTTATAATACTGAACTGGACAAAGAACTGAAATGTGTTCTTTTTCTGACATAGTGACCTGAACAGTGACTTTTCAGAATATGTGAGTAATTATTTTATTTAAAAATCTTGTTAACCAGGCTGTAGGTTTGGGCAGTAGCTTCCTTTCTGCCTGAAGATTTTGTATTCTGAGTTGCAGGTAATAGTGAAATATATATAACTTGGAAAATGTAACTCTGGTTGTGTGACAGGTACAAATTTTCCGGTTGCCTTTAGAAAGCAAAAACAAGGGGAGTTCAGGACTTTCAGGAGAAATCTAAACTGAGACGTTTCATGCAGAATTTAGAAATGGGAGAATGGCCACAAGCTAGAAAAAACTATATTTAATTCCTTAATGGTTCCCACGATCACAGAATGGTTGAGGTTGGAAGGGACCTCTAGAGAGCATCTGGTCCAATCTCTGACTCAAGTAGGGTGGCCTAGAACCAGGACTGTGTCCAGTCAGCTTTTGATTCTCTCCAGTGACGATTTTGATTCTCTCCAAAACCTCCCCAATCAAATTGTGACTCTCCTTGTTCATCCTCACAGTCCAAAAATGTGTCTTGTTGTTCAGAAGGAACCCCCTGAGTTTCAGTTTGTGTCTATTGCCTCTGGTCCCATCACCAGGAAAGCAAATTACCTAGTTAGTAGCCAACATAATTTTTTGGGTTTTGGATGCTGTTTACCGAAATGGCCAAAACCTTACGTACAAACTTTGGCTTTACCATAATTACCAAGAGTAAATTAATCACCAGAGAAATAGCTTGAGAAATTCAGTAAGCAATAATTTCACAGTAAACATTTTATATATAAAACTAAATACTTATTTGTGGATAAATATGCAGAAACAGTTTCACTTATAAGCTTTGATTTATCATTCATAACAAAAAATAAAAAACCTGACGGTAATTCAAATACAGAATAATATAGAATTTTTTTTTCTTTTTTCAATATCAATGACAGATGGTTTTTAGCTTAAGGTGATATAAAATATTGGAACATAACTTCAGTACCTAACATATAGCTGCAAAGATTTAATTTCACTGGACAGCTTGCTTGGATGCCTTTCCAATGATTTGCAAAGCTTTGAGGATTTCACAGTGATTAACTCTACCATATGTATTTTTTCAAAGGCCAGTTTTGCCAGGCCATCCGTTTATATGCAGATTAAACTGGCAAGTGTGACCAAACTTTCAGAATCAAGCAAAGTAAATGTTAATTTCTTGTTATTACTTCTGGTTTTCTTATTGCAATTGGAAAGTTACAAAATAAATAAGATAGGTAATAAATAATTTCACTCATATCTGTTTGGCAGGATTTCTTGGCATCACCAATATTTACAGTGGCTGATTCTCTAAGACAACGCTGAGAAATATTTTCCTCTCTAACTGCTTATGCATGACTTGTGTTTGGTACCAGAAAGAAAGCAGATTTCTAAGGACATTTTAGAGGTTTTGGGCCCTGGAAATGGACAGAAACAGGCAGATATGAATAACAGTACCATGACATTAGCTCAGTTGGCTAGAGCACAGAAATAACACCAGAGTCATGGGTTTCACCCCTGTGTGAGCCAATCACTTAAGAGTAGGACTGGATGATCCTTGCACGTCCCTTCCATCTTGAATAATCTGTGATCTAACTAGCAAGGAAGGTGGTTAGAGAAACCCTCCTTCTGCAGCAACTGATTGTCCGCTGGGAGGAAGTGTTGCTTCTCTGACCATAGACAAGGAAGAGAAACAGAACAGATATTGGTTTGCAGGAAAATGTGAGGTGTCTGCCACAGCAGGCTTCAAACCAGGGTCAGGAAGTCATTAATCCAAAAATGTCCTTTATTACTATTGTCCATAGCTCAATTAAAAACACACACACATAATCTCATAAATATATATTTATACACACACACATATATATGCACATAAAATAAGTTGGTGGATAATCTCCTGCTTTTGTCCTGAGATCTCAGTCTCTCTCTGCCAGGAGGGAAAGAGCATCTTTCGCTCAGAAGGCTGATGAACTGCTTATATCTGGTTATAGATGGCCTCACTTAGACAACAATGTTTTCTTAATTTATAGGTATGTGAGGAAGTTTTCCTGAGGACAAAGCTAAGTTCAAAGTCTTGACTGATTTCTGTTCTCAGAAATACTGGTGCTATGAAAAGGGACAAATCTGAAAAAAAAAGGCTATGAGAGGTTTATATTTAGAATTTACCTGTGTCTTTGGTTTGCAGTACCCTTCTTGTTGTGTCAGGCCTAAGGTTTACGTAAGAGCAGACACAGAGCTGAGCTTGTGGTTAGACGACAAGGGAGAGATCTGATAGATGACAACGGAGATATCTTCCACTGATACTGACGAAAGCTTGCAGCTTGTTTTATTTCTGTGAACCTGTTCATAAAATCTTAGCAACTTTATTGTCTAATTCTGGACTTGAAAATCAATTACTAATATTTGCTTATTCTATGTTCTTTGCAAACACTAAAGCATGTAGATAACTACTCAATACAACTTCCAAGGGTCTTAAGGGAGAAAAGGGACATGCTCTTGTTTAGAGGAGCTAAAATATCTTGTTTTTGTAATACAGCTTTTCTGAGGTGGGAATACCTTTGTGTGATGAGACTCGTCAGTGACTCTCTGATGATGGGAGAAGCCACCAGAAATTCAAGGGTTTACAGTATGTTTGTAGTAAACTTCCTACGCTTTTAGACTGGAGACACCTAGAAGAGGTACTGAAAGCCAGGTACTGAAATTAGTCCTGGTTTACATTAATAGATCCTGGCACTAATTGTTATGTCCCAGAACAAGGTTTGTATGCTGAACTGGTAATATGCATTCAGAATTAGGGGAAGCAGAATTTTATTCCCCTTACCCATATTAGTTGCTACCATGGTGAAAAAAGTTAGCAGGTTCTTAAAAAACCACAACAGGTATTCAGTAGGATGAACTTTTGTCTGGAGGGGAGAGGTGGGAAGATTGAAGACTGAAATAGATATCATAGCTTAGAACTGGTCAAAATTTTAAATTGGGGAGTAAATAAACATGGAACAAGAAAGAAAAAATGAAGACGATAACTTAATGGATAGCAAGGAAATGGAAGTATTAGCTATAATTAAACACTTACCAGGGAGAGACAGAAAATTAAGAAAGGCTGAAGTGAGGAAATAAGTGATTTTTTAATCAAAGCATCTAAGGAAAATCAATAAGTGCATCAGGGTGGTACATCCTAGAAAGAAGAAACTGCGCCATCACGAATATAAATGATTCAATAAGAGATAAGACTATGCATAAATATTGAGAGACTAAATAAACAGGAGGTGAATTATACTTCATTAAAGAGCAGGTGTAGGAGTACTTAGAAACATTGCCTATTTGAGACAATACACACTTCCCATGATGCTGGTAAACAAAATCCATTAGGACTGAAATTGGACATAGGGATGAACATTTCCCAGATCTAAAATCCAGGTTAAATAATAAAAGTAGAATAAGTTAGATGTCAGGTCATGTTTAGAAATGCATATCTTAAGGATGTAATTAACATAATTAAAATTTGTAAACTTAGTTTTGTCTTAAGAAAATATGCTGTTAAGTGTAAGAATTTTCCACACCTCAGGAACCTTTACAGGGCTGCTTTTTTATTTTATAGGTATTTTTCTGTGAATATAAAAGTGGAAAATTTTAAGAGATCAGTTCTAGAAAAAAAATAGGTTTAGTAGACTAAAATAGAGTTCTTTCTTAGATTATGCTAATGAACAAAATATATCAGTTGGACCACAGGAGCTTTCTTGGGGTGACTAGAAGGTGAGGAAGGAAGGTCACTAACTCTGAAGAAACATTTGTTGTATGAAGGAATTGACCAACAGAGAAGGAAGGTTTCCCAAAGCTCTTTCTTGGAGACAATATGGAAGAAAATATGAGGGATGTGGGGAATTGAATTGCTGACCTCAAGACTTCCATGTTACTTATGATATCTATTAAGGAAAATGGGAGAGTTTCAAATCTTTTGGAAAGTTTTTTCCTTCCCGTTATGTGTACACATGTACACAAAAAGAAGACATGACACTTGGAAATACAGCAGCGAGGAGTAAAGGAGAAAATGGCAATAAAGAAGAAAAATATATGTAACAAAATGCCAAGGCTAGTGGCCATAGTAAGGAAATAGCTGACTTGTATTTCATTAGTTTCATAATGTTAGCCCTTGTGTTAGAAGAATATGTTTCAAGGGCATAACAGACTGAAATACTGCCTTTATTATCAGTTGCCATCTTCAGAATTAAGATTAGCAAATTCTCTTTGTTCCTCCTCTCTCTCTCTCTCTGTGCCCTCCACAGGAGAGGTAACCAAGAGCACAAGCTAATGCTTACTATGCCCTTTTAAAGGGACACATGGGAGAAAATCTTCCATTCACACTGAAACCCACTTTGGTGGAAAATGAGTGATGCATATAGAGGCTAGTGTAACCCACATTTAATTTATCATCTGCTTGGTGTTGGAAATTAGTCTTAAACTTATCATACTGCATCTTGAAAAAGTGGATGTGCCTGAGGTAAAATTCATGTAATACATTGGTTGTAGACTAAATAACAGAAAGTCATTTAGAGAGCCAAACATAAATGGTTAGGTGAAAGGCAGCTATTTTTAAGCAAACACTATGAAGACAAGACAGGTGTGACTGCTACAAAATTGAATAAAAATTTTGGTTCACTTTGATATTGACCCTAAAAAGTTGTTTAGTGATATGGACGTATATTTATGAACAAGCGTGCTTATGATTTCTGATGACCATGGCATGGCAGGCAGATCTTAATGTAGACGTTAAAAACATATCTTCCTATTGCAAAACATGGAGGTGTTCAAACCAGAGGCCTGAATCTAGGTCTTCTCTATTTTGCAAGCCCCAAATGGCTGAGGTTGGGAGGCACCTCTGGAGACAACAGTCCAGCCTCCAGTTCAAAGACAGGTCAGCCAGAGCAGAAGGCTCAGTGCAATGGGTGGTTCCCTAAACCCAGAGGTTACAAAGAATGTTCAATTTCTTTCTTCAAAGTCCCACAGCTGGAGAAAGAGCAGCGATGTGCTGTTCAAGAAACAATGTATCATGTAACCACTTTGGTTAGGTGCATGCTGGGAATCTGGGAGGAGTAAAAATAAATCAAGGAGAGGACAGAGTAAATAGACATTTTTGGATTAGTGCTCCAATAAATACGCTACAGCTTGAGGCAGACCGTTCTAGACAGAACCCTGCTGGGAGAGAAGAGATCCTTTTGTGGATCTCCAACTTGTTTAAATGCGCTAGGTACTTTTTCAGCAATGTTATTGCTGGGTAATTCTGCATATATCAGGGAAATATCTGGTGAACTTTAGAGGCAGACCTCCCCCACCAGCCTCCCTGCCCCCACTTATTTTTATAGAATCAGAGATTCCCCTGAGTGAGATAGCAGCTGGCTGGAAGTTTTTGAAGTTTTTGGAATTATTTTGGATTCAGGGAGAAAGTTAAGAGGCGCCCTCTCACTTTCACTGCATTTTTATTTGAGTTGGTTGCTGGAATACTGTTAGGTAGATGGCAACATAATAATCTGTAAAGTTGTTCTTTTCTGCCCTTTAAAAGGAAATTGAAAATAGCAGATAAACTGAATTCATAATTACAATGACTTCTTAATTGCCACAGTGCAGGTTGTCACACCAGCTGATTTGCTGATGGGGTGATCAGAGACAATCTTCTGACATTTTCTAAGGGCCCTGAGAAATGTGTAACTGAGCACCTAGTTGACCTTCCTGCTGCACTGAGTAAACTACAGGTTGCCTGAATGATTTGTGATCCCACATCTCACTGCACCTTTTAAATGCCTGCTCAATTAGATTTGCCACTGGTGAAGGTGGATGAAATGATGCTGCTGAGCCATCACCCAGAGAAGCAAGGTGGAAGCATATGTTCCCATTTTTTATCTCACTACAAGGATATTTCCTCAGTGAAGGAACAGAGAAGACTGTCATCAATTCATGAGTTGCTGAAGGATATCTTGAATCACATATATATCTTCAGAAAAAGAATAAGAACCAGCTAGTATAAGTTTTATCTGTCTCTCTTAAAAGTAAAGGGATATTAGTACTGAATGAAGGAATGGAGTCTTCCTGTTAGTGTATCAGGTCTGAAACAGAAAGATTCAGAAGTGGGAGTCCTTTCCTGCTGTTTTCTAGACAGGGTTAAGTGCCTTAGTTAGGGAAGAGGATTTCACGACCTGCTGACTCCTGCAGACTAAAGGGAAAGGTGACAATCACACAGAGAACAAAGTAAGCGAAGGATCAAGGTGAGATTTATTCAAACCCCTGGGTGCAGACTGTGATAGCTCAGTAACAATGAGTGGTGCCTTTTGTTATGCACTATTCTATTAGGCAATGGGCTGGAGGTGAGGTAAGATAAAGTGCTGATTGATGTGATTGTTCTGAAATCTCAGTTTGTGAGAGAGGAAATACATAAAATATTCCTCTTGTCAAGTGTTCCTCTTTCCTCAAAGTAGAAGAGTATGTAATTTAAATTTAATATATATTTTTTTCTACTTTGCCACTGTTATAGGATGAAAAGAATGGAAACAGTAGAGCAGCAGTTGTAGGGAAAGTCAAAGCAGAAAGTACGGTAATAGCATAAGGAGGGAATGGTTTTAACTGAAAAGAGATCTAGATTAGTTATTAGGAAGAAATTCTTTACCATGAAGGTGGTGAAACGCTGGCACAGGTTGCTCGGAGAAGTCGCAGATGCCCCAGCCCTGGAAGTGTTCAAGGCCAGTTTGGATGGGGCTCTGAGCAACCTGGTCTAGTGGCATCACTGCCCATAGCACGGCAGTTGGAACTGGATGATCATTAAAGTCCCTTCCAACCCAAACCATTCATAACCATGGTTTTATGAAATATTTTGGTTCAGGCTGAAAAGAAGTTTAAACAAAATTAAATGAGATGGGAGGAGGAAGCAGGGAAATGAAAACCATTGATTTTGGATAAATTTTGGGTTGATGTTGTTTAGGTACATTTGATAGAGGCTGCTAGCTTTTTAACTTCAAATTAAATTTTGAAAAGATTTTTCAGTTTGGAAAACAATTTCCAGAACCACTTTCAAATTGCCTTTTCAGAAGAGCAGAATTCTAGTTTAATGAAAAAATGTGATGTTCCAACTCTTGGTTTTCTTCCAAAAGAAAAAAAAAGTAAAATCAAGAATAAACTTTATTCAAAAGCAGCCAAATACCTGTTATTTAGACAAAGGTTAAGATCCCAAGCCTCTCTTGCTCTCAAATACTGTGTTCTGAACCAGAGAAAAATCCTCTTTCAATGCTGTTATTATTTCAATCATAGGCTTCCACAATAAGCCTTTTAGAAATTTGATTTTTTTAATTACTGAAATATCCATCAAATAAGTGCCATTGTAATATAACGTGTTTTATTTGAAATCCTAATTATGCCAGATATTTATGGAAATTCAATTCTCTGTTTTATTGGTCTATTTCTTACACATGTAGATAACATATTTCATTGCACAGCAGGACTGCATAAAATAAAAGGGCCGGGTTCTGGTTAATGTGGAAGGCTATCATTAGTGAAAATGAAATTAATTGTATTATGCATTATGTACTGTTGGTTTTTATGAAAATATTGGAACAAAACAGCAGGGTTTCTTGAGGAGGGAAAAATCCTGTAAACAAAGCATCAAATACCTCACCAGGAAGCATTAAACTGAAAACTAGAAAGAAATGAACCATAATTTCTAGCCTAATGGGGAGGTTAGAACCACAGTCTCTAAAAATACTGTCTGTACTTTCAAATCACATCAATGACTTTGCTTAGTCTTTTTAGCCTCTTGCTGGTAAATTCTGGTAGTCTTCAGAGTAACTTATTTTACACCACAGAAAGATTCTGCAAACCCTGGCTAACTGGATAGGACTAGATCATATTTAAACACAATGTCCACATTTGTCATTTCCTTCATTCTGCTTGAGAAATTCTTGGAAATTTTTAAAATCAGTTTTCGTTTTCAAATGTTGGAGGAAAAATTTGCCAAGACTAGATTGCAAAAATCTGGCAGAAGGAGTTGTTGTCCTTCATCCGTGTGATTTTTTAAAATTTTCCTTTTTGTGTCTGTGTGTGTAATTTTATATTGATTACACATATATCGAATTGATCCACAAACTCTTAGTTAGCTAATTGCTGTGGTATCTAGAATGTCCATCAAGTAAACAGATGCTAGCCAAGCTTGCTGTTATCCACCAAAATATCCACAGACTTTGAAACATATCCCAGTTGGGTTTTTCAGTGTAAAGGCACAGATTTAGTGGATTAAATTTGTGTAGTGCCAAAATGGAGCTACTAAAAGTCTTTTAATTCATCACAAGACCTTGTAGCATGTTCTAATCTGGCGCCTGAAAGCTATATAGGCCATAAATCTCATCTGAGTATTTACAAATTCACTTCTATTTAAAAAAAAGTCACCAGAAGGAAAATTACACCATCTGAGTATTTTTCCAAATAGAAGATGGCCTGAAGCATCTACTGAAATTTCTCTTCTTTTTGTAAAACCTCTAATACAACATTGATATGCAATATTCACTAAAATGTGGACGTTTAAATACCTAGACTATATACAATGAAGTATTTAATTCAAATAGGCAATAAGAAAACTAAAATACTGTATTACTGCAGTAATCTGTAACTGTTGTTTGCTTGCTTAGCTAATTTCCTTTTTCTTTACAAATGAGAAAAATTCATAAACCATAAATATTTTATAGTAATTTTTCCTCAGGTGTTTAATTTGGTGCTTCACCTTATTAGCTCTTCAGCTGCAAATTGCACAGCAGATCAGTATGACACAAAATTATATATTTTAATGGAATAAGAAGATAACCAAGGATGGTTCAAGTGGAAAACCAAGAAATTAGTTGGAGCAGAAAAAGAGAAGGACTCTGAAGAGTGTCCAGTGATGCAGATGGAAAACAAGAATCTATAAAAGAAACCTTTTGACTTGCATCTGTGGAATGAGCTTGGAGTAAGAGTGCTATCCAAGACACACTGTCTAACATAATGAAAGGCAGGACAGCTAGCCAAGGGCTTAGTCTTCATGTGGGGACTGATATTTCAAAGAAAGAAAAACAAGAAAAAAAGAGCCTTTTATAGAAACAGACAAATTGCTGCCCAAATATTGTTAGAAACCTTTAAGTTCTATAGAATTCAACAGAATTGTTT
>VZRN01005851.1:1849071-1877590 GCA_013397935.1 Dasyornis broadbenti | reverse complement strand
TTTTTTTTTTTTTTTTTTTTTTTTCCCCAAGTAACTAAACTGGCATGAGCAAAATAAAACTTCCAAGAGCAAAATGAAAAATAATTTTTTTCTGGAACTGATAATCACCAAAAGAGGTGTAACATAAAATGCTTTTAAAAGTTTTTGAAGCTTATTAGGTCTCTGGTGTTTGTGGGAATGCTTTTTGAACTGTTTTGAGGCTAATCTATCACTGACTAACACAGAAAAGTGAAGATGGGACACTGTGCCACATGGTTTTCAGTGATACCACAGCTGAAAAAAAGAAAAAATCATATAACCTGACAAATCTTATATCTTTTTTTTGTAGGTCTTTTTAGGGGGAAAAAAAATTATTCAAACTAAATTATTCAATTCCTGCAATATCTGTTTCCTTCTGTTTTCCTTAGATGATGTTGCTTAGGGTCAAGAGACTTTCTTTTTGTGTTCAGGTCACTGTTAGTAGAAACTTAAGAGGTGATTTGTGATATGTAGGTTTAAATCAGGCCTAAAAATTTCCTAACATTTGCTGTTATTCCCAATACTGTGCATCATATGGTAACAAACCTTTAAAGATGTGTTAGGCAATGCTATAGCAGGATAGGGTTAAACAATATCCAAAGCATCAGACTTACCCTAAGATAAGTCAGAACTTCTGACTGTTTCTTCGGCTTTAGGAGGTGCTAAAGAAGGATTAGTTAAGATACACTTATTACGTCCTCATATAATGACCCTTAATTTTAAAATGAAAGGAATGCTGTAATGTCTCAGGTCTATAAATACGTATTTAAGTGCTGGCTTTGACTTTCTGTAAATTACCAGCCACCTCGCCTAAAGGTGGCATCTGAGTGAAGCAGGTGAGTAATAAATAATCCTTGTAAGGTTCAGATGGTCTGTGAGAAGGGGACTGCTGGGGTATTTTCAACATTTTCATAGGAACAGTAGGACAGTGTAACACTACTTCAGTAATATTAATTCAGACCCAGTGAGACCATTCCTTGTGGCAGACAGTAAGACACTGACTGTTGTGCACAGAAATATGGACTCCTCAGACATCTTTGGTATTTTTCTCTCCATTTCTTACCATTGTAACTCTGATATTTTTTCAGTATGTCTTATCCTATTTTGAATTTTGTCAAGCTTTCTGCTTCACTATTATTTGTGACAGTGAATGACAGCACACAGGACATTTGCTTACTCTGTGGAAATTACTATTTCTGCTGTGAAATGTAAATTTGATGCTTCTGGTTTCATGCACGGAATCTCACCTTGGCTTTTCATGATCATCTTTGGATGTGTTCAGTGTATATGGTATTATAACTACTGCACATACAGACAAAGTTTGTGTATTTATACTGCCTTTGACAACTAACTTGATGTGCATCCCTAATTTGCTTCCTCTAAAGGAGTTTAGTTTACAAAGGCTTTGCAAGAAAGAGGCAAGATTCAGTCCTGAAAGACTGCATGTGCTTAGGTGCTTTGGAACCATGCCTAACTCAAATAATAAAAGGCTGTGGCATTGGCTTGGAAAATGCCAATGGACAAGGATCATTAAACAAGGCAATAGTCACACAGAGGTAATTGTTACAGTACTCTTCTATTGCATTTCTATGCCTAGATAAAGGACATTTTACAAAAAAATTTCAGTTATATTGAAGCATAATTTCATTTTGAAATTACATCTTCATTTGATTTTAATTCATGAAAATACAAATGTATTTACATTCAGTTTCCTTTATTATCTTTTGTGTAGGTCTGAAAAGATGACTTTCAATTCCTTGTTTATTGAGGCTGACTCTCTCCTCATGCTCATGGTGATAGCACTACACTTATTCACAGATATAATAGTACTTTACTAGATGTATGAAAGCAGATGTGCTAGTTTTAGTTCTCTTTTTCCTCCCTCTTAGTCTCTAAATAAGGCTAAATTTCTTGCACCTAGTAAATTGCCCCTACTTTTGTATGGGAAAATATAATCAAATTCTTTCATAAAGGAATTCTTTAGGCATAATTAGCAATTAATGCCTGATAATTTAAAAATATTCAGAAGGATGTTCATAAAAAAATAATGCAAAATCCATAAGTCAATACAATTCCTCCAGTGAACTGTAAGAAACAATTCAAATGCAAATTCTTTTATTATTAACCTTTTATTTAAACTTCTACATTATAGTATCATCGATTCATTTCAGAGATTCAAATGAGTACTTCATTTTATTAATTCCTCTTAACAATACTGTTAAAAAGGTTGATCGTACAAAACTGTGTGAAACCTAACACTTTTGTTGCCTTTAAATTCAGGTTTGTGCCTATGAAAACCTTCCTTGGTCCTCATTTAGTCTTCAGAGAAAAAATAAAATAAAATCTATAACTTCTTCATCAAAGACATTACATGCACTAGGGAAAAGCTAACCAGGAATGTACACTTTCAGACATTTTAGCTGTCTGTTTCACAGGAAGCACCATCTTCTAAAGAGAAATTGGATATTGTCTGCTCGAGCCAGCCCAGCCAAGTGATGTGTTTGGTACAGGGAAGATGTGGGCAGAGCTGCAGGGAGAGCAGTCACTGTCAGGCTGCCTCTGCCACGGTCTCTCTGTGTGAAAATACAGCTCAGCTTCTCGTGGAACAAGACAGCTGAGCCTGAAAGAGCTGTGATCTCAGGTAAGACCTGCCTAAGAAAACACCTATGCAAGCAAAAAGAAGCTTTTAGTAAGGAGCCTGAAGGTAAACACAAATTGGTTTTTTTAGTTTGCTTTGGTTTTGTTTCAGCAGCAGCTTATTTGCAACAAGCAGCAAAGTCTTGCTAAAGAATATGTAAAAAGGGTTTGTAGCCACAGAAAAATTCCATTCCCCCACCCCATAGCAAGAAATAAAACACAAAGCCTTTTGGGAAGAGTTATAGAATTACACAACCACAGAGTGGTTTGAGTTGAAAAGGACCTTTGGATGTAATCTAGTCCAACCCCTCTACAATGAGTGAGCACATTTCAACTAGATCAGGTTGCTCAAAGCCTGCCCAACCTGACCTTGAGGTCTACATTTATTATCTGTAATGTGTTGTTTTTGGAAGAAGCACAGGGAATAAGACTTAGACCTGGGAGGTATTTGTCACAGTCCTTCACTGAGGCAGCTGGACACATCCAGACAGTCTACACCTGTAGACTGAGGATCTCGTCCCTTTTTGGGTGTCAGAAAGTACTGAAAGGAAGCAAAAAGTGCACATTTGCTTTGGTATGTAGTGTTCCTCTCCACTTTTCAGACAGCAAATGTTTATTTGGTGGACATTTTCAAGCACATTCCCAGCTTGAAGCAAAGAGAAGAAGAAAAGGGAAGTGAGTAGCTGACAGAATCCCAGAATGCTTGTGGCTGGAAGGGACCCTGCCCATGTATTTGATGGGCATCATTGAACGACCCCATGAGGGAGAGATGCCTCTGCTTGAATGAGGGTGCAAAGGAGAGCATATGACGACAGCATATGGATTTGATTTAACACGGTTTTATTTCACAAGAAATGGGAGATAGAGAGATAGAAAAAAATAAGAAAGAGGTCTCAGAGAGAGAGAGAGAGACAAAGAGCGAGAGCAGGAGATAATCACTTGGAACTAGATGATCTTTGAGGCCCTTCCCTTCATTCTGGGATTCTAGATGTGAGGATGTGTATTTTAACTTGATATTTTTATTTACTACTACTACTATTTCATCTTCTTCATCTTCTTCTTTACTACTAGTACTTCTTTTTCTTCATCTTAGTGATTCCTATTTGTCTTAGTCTTCTCATTGGTTTTTTTATTCTATTTCTTAATTACTACTATTATTTCTTCTTATTCTTATTTTCATTGTTCTTTTAATTCTTATTCAACTTATTATTCTTACTCTTTTTCTTATTCTTATTCTTCTTATAATTTACCACTATTTCTTCCTCTTCGTCATTTTGTTCTTCTTCTTTTTCATTTACTGCTACTACTGCGATTTTTTCTTCATTTCATTTCTTATTATTATTCTCATTCAACTTACTATTTTTATTATTATTCTTTTCCTTCTTATTACTATTTACTACTACTATTTCTTCATCATCTTATTCTTAGTCTTATTCTCATAATTCTTTTTTTTGGGGTTTTGGTTTNTTTTTTTGTTTTTTTTTTTTATTTTTTTTTTTTGGGTTTTTGTTTTTTTTTTTTTTTTTTTTTTTTTTTTTTTTTTTTTTTTTTTGGTTTTTTTTTTTTTTTTTTTTTTTTGGTTTTGGTTTTTTTTTTTTTTTTTTGGTGGAGTTTTTGTGCTTTTTTTTCTTACTGTACTCTTTCCTAAACTCAACTTTCACTGCTGGATGGAAGAATGGTTTGTGCGGCAGACCTGCTCAGCCTGGACGGACATGTGCAGGCAAAGGCAGCCCGTGTGGCCCCTCATGATGCCGGGCAGACTCTGGGCCAGCCGCCACCTGCGGGGCCCAGCCTGACGCTGCCAGCGGGTCCTACTCATCTGGCTGTGCTGCCAGGCAGGAGCAGCAGAACAGCCTGTGCAGGGCCTGCAGTGCCCACCTGAAGCGGGACAGAGGTTTCTTAGGGGTAGCTGGCTGCTGCCCGAGGGTCTGGGCTCCCCGCCGGGGAGCTGAGAGGCTGGGGGGACACCAGGGCCTGTGGGAGTCCTGCATGAGCTGTGGGTACTTGGGGTTGATCCAGATGGTGCGGATGGTGATCTGCTCCCAGTCTGCTTCTGGCTCCTTCTTGTCGCTGTCATCTCTATCTTGGGACAATGCTGGCTCTAGTCGGGCTTCCCCTTCAGAGAGCTCCAAGTTCCCCTAGGGAAAGCACTTGGCAGCTGTCATCTTCTTCATGGGACAGCTCTTTGTCTGTCTTGTCTTGACCCTGGAATGGCTCTTGGTCCATGGAGTGTTTCCACTTTGCCTTCTCTGCAACCAAGTCCCACTCCACAGTCTGTGGCCCTGGCAGTTCTGCCCCCTCGGCTGCCCCCTCCCACTGCTCCCTGAGGGCTCCCAGCTGGGGAGCTGAGGGGCCTGGGGGGCAGCAGAGGCCCCAGCTCTGTGCCCCTGCTGCCTTCACCTGCTCAGCCAAGGCAGGCAAAGCTGCTGCCTTGGCCAAGTCCTGGGAAGCAGTGTCAGGGTCCTGCAGGAGCTGGGGGTACTTCAGGTTGACCCAGATGGTGTGGATGGTGATGCTCTTCCAGTCCTCCTGTGACTCCTCTTTGTCACTGCCACATCCCCTTTGGCCCAGTTCTGGGTCTTGTCTGACCTCCGCTTCAGACAAGGCCACTTCATGGTCAGTGGAGTGTTCTCCTTGGGGAAACACTTTGTCGCTGTCATCTTCCTCTTGCAACAGCTCTCGGGGTCTCTCAAATACCCATGGGTAGAGATTCCTTCACTGGGGCAGTTCCTGGCCCATGGAGGGCTCCCCCTCTCCATCCTCCAAAGCCCAGTCCCACTCTGGCAGCTTCAGCTGCTCCCACTGCTCTATGAGCTCTTGCAGCCCAGAACGGTCTGGGGAGCAGCAGGTGCTGTGCGGGGCAGGGCCCTGGCTCTGTGCCCCAGCTGTGGGGGAAGGAAGCGACTGCCTTGGCACATCAGGGGCTGCAAGGCCCTGGCCCCCAGGCAGCTGCCCTCTGGCTCCATCCCTGCTCCCTCTGGCCCCATCCCAGCTCCCTCTGGCCCCATCCCAGCTCCCTCCATCCCCTCTTCCTCCATCACTGGATGTCATCTGGGGCCTCAAGCACAGGCCTGGCTGCTCTGTGGCAGGGGGACAGTTGGGGTTTGCCTCCTCCACCACCATCTCCATCGTGCTCTGCCGCAGAGACTCTCAGGAGAGCTGCTTCCTCGTGAGATAGTGGCTCTCCTAGGACTGAACACCCGAGGGCTCTGCGCCCCTCATATACCCCCCCGGCAGGGAGGGGCTTTGCGGTGTCACGAAGGCCTCTGGGCACCACAATGTCCTGCATTACCAAGGGCCCTGACACAACGTGCCTGTGCCATGAAGGGTCACACCTGCCATCCCTTCAACAGCCAAACACACTGGAAATGGCATGGGGCAGTCCTTGGACTTGACCACTTGTAGTTCCTGATGTGCCCAGACCCTGTGAGACTTTGGACACGGTCACACACGACAGCCTGAGCCCCACACTGCAGAGCCGTGGCCTTGGAGGGTGGGCTACTCAGGGTATCTAATTTTAATGTTCACTTGTTCAGTAGGAGTATTCTTGGGACATCTATTGTATTTTCCTGTATCACCTCTCATCAAAGATGAAATAGAAAAGATGCAACAGCATCCCTTACTGAAAAAAAGATTGACTTAAGTGAGCTTAGGCTGAAGTCTGAAGTTGTTAACAATAGCACTATATATCTAACACTATGCAAGTCTATTTTGGTCCTCTGGAAATAACAGAATTACTATTTGGTATGCATTCCTAATCTTCAAAGATTGCACAGCTAATCAGAAATGTGATTGCATTAACCATATTCAAAGAGTATATTTCCACACTAACAACAAATAGAAAAAAAGTTCTTTACTTTCACACATAATACCCAAGATAACATCCCAAGAAGACAGAGACTGGTTCTTCATAATGGAGCAGTGGGAGTATGGGAGAGCACAGGCACAACACGAAACAAGAAAGGTGCTGCCTGGATATACGGAAGTACTTTTCCCCATGAAGATATTATCAATCACTTACGTTGATCTGGTAAAGCATATCCTGTTCAGCTCCACCACGTGAAGTAGCAAAACACACAATTGGCCTTGCATATGGTTTATAGACATAAAATCAGGACAGGTAAAAATTCAAGCCATCATTTGGAAGGTTTCAGTTCTTCCTGAAGAACTCTGAAAGATTTATAGGGAAAGTAGTTCAAACTCAAAAACACTTTAGTGATGCTTTGGATAGCTAAAGCAGATGGTAGAGACTATGTGTGAACATTTTATTTAACCGTTTGAAAGGCATAAAAAATTTCCCTAATTTATTGCTCTATATTGGTTGTCTAACAAGAAGAGAGAAAAATTGACTTCTTTACTGTAACATGTCTGCTAATTTCTTAACTTAATAGTCTCTTCATTAATAGTAGCAATAAGGTTTCATTTGGAAAAAAATTCATGTGAGAAGAAATATTTCAGTGGCATTTCTCTGAAGAAATTATACAAATGTGGCATTGTACTGACTAAAAATGTAGTCTGAATTTTATATTTTATCAATTTGAATCAATAATCCAAGTCACTTGCTGTTGTATTTCATGAAAATTGTTCATTCACACTTTCAGTCTTCCAAGAGACTGTGTGATCCCAGCTCGCCAAGTATCTAACACAGCTCCTCAGTGTACCATGGCCTTTTCCCTCTGGTTAAGCTAGGGGAGGATTTGATGTGGAATAAAAGTAATTAATTTGTAATTTTCTTCAGAATGGCATTTCTACTTTTCAGTTCCCTATAAACCCAGTCTCCTCTGTAGTTCTCCCTGGTCATGTTCTGAGAGGGTAAATAATTCGATCAAGCTGCACAGCCAAAGCTCAAGGGGTGAAAAATACTAGTGGAGAAAATTAGCAACCTGAAAACATTTTAACCAGGTTCCCAAGCAGAAGAATTGAAGCTGTGTTTCAAACAGGAATTGCCATGTCTTGCACATCCCAGAAGCCAAATTGTGCCAAACCTCCAAGTACAGTTATCAACATATGAAGTTATTTTTTACAATAAAAGAATAGGCTGCTTCCAGCTCTGATCCCTGCTCCTGTTCCACTGTCTTATTAATATATTGTAATCAACTGGAAGGGAAAATTCATGGCTGAAAATTAAATCAGTAATAAAACCAGTCTATTTTTAATTTGACCCTGTTCCTTGTCTATCACACAGCTCCACAAACAATTGTAGTGGTGCAAATGAAGCAATGAACTGGAGCAATAGCTGACATGACTGTTCAAAGAAATATAAGTTTAAACTCATGATTTTCCTTCATCACGATGAGCTGGGTATAAGTGAGTGTCCCCTTCTGAAATTATCCTTTGAGAGCTGTGAACTGTGAATTAATTTTAATGAAACACCAACTCTGAAATTTAAAGATGTTAAAGTTCATACTGCATATTGCTTCACAACTTATCATCCTAGCAGAAAGAGCCAGCTAATGGCATCCTCTCCTGATTCTGCATTTCCATTTCAAATATTTGGAAACCAAGTGCACATAAAAAGTTCAAAAAAATTACCAAAAAATTCTTTGGTTTCTGTTTCCTCACTCCATTTATTTCCAGAATTCATGGACATATCTGTTACTGTACAACTGGAACTATGACTGTCCTAAATACATATATATGGTGAAATGGATATTAATATTGGTTCATACTGTCTTCTTTCCTGGCCACATTTTTGTGCAAAGATTATAGCTGAGTAGATAGCGTGCCATCTTTGCTTTTCAGAACTATATAACTCCTAATAACATTCTTTTCCCTTGCTTAAAGTTATAGTTTATCTTTGATTTAGTCTCCTCAGCTTTTCTGCATGTTTCATTTTTCCTGCTCTTTGATAGTATTATTGAATTGTCTTGAAGACTGAGTATCTCAAAATAGCAACAATCTCCCGGCACTAAGTAGAAGACGGACAAACAATATAAGATGTTTTCTTTCTGCTCACATTAACTTGCAGCTTTAAGGTCCTCTCAAGTCAATATGAAACACTCATTGAATATATTCACCAGATACTGAGAGAGCACGTGAATACCTCATTAAAATCATGTAGCATATCTTTCTGTTAGGAAGGCTGTTAATTCTGTTAGTATTTCTTATTAAATAATGTAAATGCTGTAATAATGTAAATACTTACAGAAATCCTTAAATGTTTCCACTGTGAAAATTAGTTCTACTTGTAAATGAATAAAATAAAGTTTTCTTTTCACTAGTCATTTGTAACTCAAAAAAGTCATTCAACTGACTTTTTGTTGTAAAATATAAATTTAGGTAAATGGTCAGGTTTCTAACTCTTTTAGATGAAATGCATGCAGAAGTAGGACCACAGATTTTTGATTGGTTTTGATTGACTAATTTGTTTTGAGGGAAAGAGGTCTGGTTTGCTAACACAACATATGTGTAGCCATAAGTCTGCATTCAGTGATGATTTGTGAAAGTAGCACATATTCAGTTTATATTTCAGCCATAGCTGTACAGAGTAATGCTGTTTCTTCCACATTCATCTCTCCTGTCTGTGCTCCTTTCTGCAAACTCTATGTTACTACAATATATTTCCCCTTATTTCTCAAAAATTTTCTTCAATTTAAGTGTTTGTTTTGTTTTGTATTTAAAGAATTGCTTTGAAAATGGTATTTCAGAACACATCTTCAAGGCTGGAGTTTGAATGAATATAATTAAAGTTTTCAGTCTTTATCTTTAATATCTTCAAATAAATGTCTCTATCATTTAATAAATCCCTTAAGAAGGTTGGAACAACCAAATGGAACAACCAAAATGCAAATAATTTTATCTATTAGTTAGAATCATCAAAGAAAGATTTTTTAAAATTAATTTTCCCCCTCTAATTTTTTTGTCTGTTTTCCATTAAGGACATGGGAAGACAAAATTTTTTCAGACAATTATTTTTCAGATATCCCTTACTTTGACATCTCTAAATCAATTTAAGCATGACTTTCCATATCAAGAAGTTATTTTTTTACTGAGTTGAGCTTCATTCAACTTTCCTAGCAGCAGGGTGAATTTCTGGAGAGGAGGAAAAACATACTTTTAAATACATTTTGTACTCAGGGATGGAAAAATGAAGATACAAGTTGTCACAGTTACAGCACAACTTTTTCATATCTCATGATGTTACTGCTTTTGAACCTGCAGGCTAGCTTTCCGTGCTTGCATGCAGGCAGCAATTTGGAAAGAGTTAGCTATGAGCTTGAGTGAATTTATTGACCTGATCCTACTAGGAAGAATTTCATGTGCTAGTTGCTCTATCACCAAAACTGTTGCTGTTCCTTCCCCAAAATTTTAGGGGTTTCAGTAACTCAAGCAAAATTTTCAACTTTTACACATTTTGCCAAGTGAAAACTATGGATCTAATCAGTGGAAGTGCCTTTCCGTCATACATGCACATTGCATTTTTTGGTTTTCCATTACCATGCTCTCATCTCCTGCAGAAAAGCAGCTTTTTCTTGCTGGCACAGTTCCAAGGTGCTGTTGTTTGTATGGAAGATTATTCAGGTTCCCAAACACTTGTTGCTATACCAACCCAATTGATGGCGCAGCCTTGTTGCTGAGCAGCTGGCTTCATACAAATGGAGGTTTTACATGCTAAACCACAGCTAAACCACTGGCTTGGTTCAAATAAAGGTTTTACAAGACAATATGCAGCTCCTGAAATCTGCATCAACACATTTGCTCAACTATGAAGCAAGCGGTTAGACACCCATTCAGCTGTAGCTCTAAAACTGTAAGGTTTCATTTAAATAGTGCAATTTCTATTCCCATGAAAAATAAGCTGTATTTATGAAATCTAGTTAACAAAATCTAACTGTTCTGTAACAAAGCTCCCTACTGTCATTGATCTTCATGATCTGTCAAGACACTGAAATTAAAATTAGAGAACTTTCATATATAATCTGGAGAAAAATCTGATTTGCTCTTGCAAAATTCTCTGCTCTTTTATCACCCAGGAAATTATTTGATAAAGTCTCACTACAAGAATGAGGTAGTACTTTTGAATCTCAATTAGAGCTGACTTGCTTAAACAAATGTAAATTTTTAAAAAATTATGTGTGCTTTATTACCTCCGTGTAATAAAGGATGTGCAGTTCCAAGTAAGTCAGGAGTAGAGGTTTGGCTCTGGCTCACTGGGGATTAGCCCTGCAGAAAATAGCCTGGGATGACAAATATTGAGATGGGTTCTAATCTACTGGGATAACAGTAGACAAGAATTTAGGTGAAATTGCAGTGTGCCCCTGTAGTAATGGTGTGGCTACATTAGCAAGAGTGCATCAAGAAGTCAAGGGAAGTGATTAATTCTTTCTACTCAGCATTTGAGAGGGTGCCTGTCCTCTTCTGTGTACCCTTCCTTCCCAGTACAAAACAGAGTGAGACACTGGAAGAAGTCCAGCAGAAATATTCTAAAATGACGGGGGTGCTGTACCTTAAAATAGGAGGAGACACTAAAGAAGGTGGCTTATTTCAGGCTGGAGAAGATTAAAGAGTGTTACTAGTCTTCAGCTATGTAAGTGCAGACTATGGAGGACTCTCACTCGAGCTTCTCTATGAAGTGCATGGAAAGACAGGCAATAGTCACAAGGTGTAGCAGGGGAAATTCTGACAGGTACTAGGAAAATCAAAAAATAATAATGAGAGTGATTAAGTACTGGAATATGTTGATCAAAGATACTGTGAAATCTCCATCCTTGCAGATATCTAAAAGATGACTGGACAAGGCAAGAAATCCCCTAAATTATTCTGTGATTCTAAGGCCAAGTTAAGCAGAGAGGATATCTGCTCTTTCCCAAGAAAGTAATAAATGGCTACATTTAATCACTTTGATAAGGTCAGTGAAAGCAATAAATGCCTCCCTAGAACTGCAGGAAATGGATTAAACACTGCCTTCAGCTAACTCAACATTAGAGCTATCACAATCTGTCTACTCTTTGCCACTTAGTGTTCAGTGACATATTTTGGCAGTGATGATTTATCAGATAAATGTATCAATTGCAGAGCTGAAACTTACTATGTTTAGTGAAACTTCCCTAACCATCTATGTCATCTCATTGGCACTTTTTGTATCTTATATCTTTTTTAAACTATGACACAGGTGTTATTGTATGGCATTATACTGTCATTTATGGAGAGAGGTGTTAATAAAATTTAATCTTGACCTTACTGAAATGAGCGGTTAATCCTCACTAATGGTAGTAAGGAATTCACCCCAGCCCCTCTTCGTGGAAATGGTGTATTGGGAAGAGTCTAGAGAGAAACACCCACAATTATTTCCAACACCCAAAATGAAGGAAGAAATGATGCTTTTCCCAGTCATTTATTCAACAGTAATAGCGGCAGCAGTTTTATAAATCAGACTCTGAATGTGTCCTGAGAATGTATACTCATAAAAAATGCCACTGGAGACAGCATTACTATACCACATGGTAGAGATCAGAAAGCTCTGCTATTTACCACAAAAGTATGGAAATGAAAGGTAGTATGTCCATGCAATAGTAAGTTTCCTGTTCTGTCAAAAGATATTTTATGCTTTAAAAAGTGTGCATGAAAAGGTTTTGACTTTATCAAAAGTCAAATTATTTTACGCATTATCTACGAAATATTTCTTTTTCTGTATCCAACTTTCTTCTACACCTACAACAGCATTATGTCAGGAATGCCTTCAATTTGAATCTTTTCCAAATGATGACACAAACCAGCTGGACTGTATTTTCATTTCCCAGGAATACTTCCTGGCCCACAGTATGACTTTGTTTTAACAGTTTTATCTTTTTTGAGTCTGTGAAATAAAACTTGAGTAAAAGGTAATTATTCCCAAGCAAAAATCCCCGACACATATTATTTGCCATCCAGACAGTGACTGTGGCTGTCTGTAGCCCTGGAGCAATGTCATTTCTTCATTTTCAGGTTACCTCTGAACACAGACAGACTTTTGACACTCCTTAAGGGGGGCTTCTGTAAGGACTCCTCACTGACTTGCAAAATAGTATGTGGCTTGAAAAGATATCTCTGTGTTTGTTTAGTTTCACTTACTTTTCAGAGAGAAAAATGTGGGGCAACATTGGTTTAGCACGTTTCATTCTGCCTTAAAGTTTCCTTGGTTGAAAATAATCAGTCTTCTCTTCATGTTTTTTTTTTTAGCTACCTTTTTTAATCAGCATTTTTTATCAGTATTTGCCATTAACCTTATCTGAGTGTGACAGTACAGAAGCAATACACCCATCACCCATCAGATTATTTGTTCTGCTATGGTAAGAACTGCTTGCCAGATATGTGGAGCTCTTTGAACTGTCAAGACAACTCATACTGCTCTGCTGTACTCAATATACTACTCCACTATCCTGAAACCAATTAAATCATGTGGTATGTTAAAAAAAAAGACATTCATTCACATGTTGATTTAGATTCACTGACGAAATCGAAGATAATTTTGCTTGTCATTTTCTCTAGACCATGTTTCATAAAAATCTCAATATTATTGAAATATATCTTGGGTGTAAATTTGTCACTTTTTAATAAGACAGGAAACAGTCTTTTGTAGTTTCCCCTCTACAGGCTAGATCTGCCTCTCCAGAGGGAGTCTGGATCTTGTATCAGAACACTCTAAAGTGTTCTGAGACCTGGAAAAGGCATTGTCATCAAACCTCTGGAGAAGTCTCTCTTTTTCAGTGCGAACTATATGTTTGTAACAAAGATTGTTAACTAGTATTTTTGATTTAACTTTCCAAAACATACGGTCTCCTTTTGCCAAAAAGCATCATGATTTTTAAACTAATTTTTTGTAGGCTATCTCATCCATCTAAAATGCAGTTCCCTGGGACTCATTCCCATAGATTTATATAACTTCCATTTTAATTTTGAACAACATATTTCTTTTATGTCTGCCCTATTACTTTTTCTTGGTTTTCTTTGTAACTGAAATACGTTGCCAGTTTCTTGGCTCTGCCATGTTTAACTATTTTGACTGTCTTTATTTTGCTCCTTCCAAAGATGCTTATTAAAAAGTGTACTTTTATCCATCTATTATTACGCTGGATTTATTGCTGATAGCAGGAATGGCTCAAGGCAAGAAAAGATTCAGATGAATGCTTTTTCAGACTACAGAATTTTGCTGCATTTGAATTCATAGATAAAGTACCTATTTTAATCTAGTTTTCCAAGTCCTTAATGATGAGAAATTCAGTGATGTGAAATTTTATTTTCTTTCCTTACATACACAATGGAACACTTTTTTTTTTACCTAATAAAAAATTCAAAAGCAGACCTTTTACCAGAGTATACTTTACATTTATCTGGCTCTCTTAGCTCTGGCTATGAGTTGGATGTGGGAAAAAGGAAACTGGAAATAACTGAACAGTATCAGGAATTGATATGGACATTCAACATCTGAGATTTTGGATACTGGGTTATTTTTCAGATATGGACATCTAGTTTTAAAATGACCATGAGCCAAAGCACAAGCTCACTTCACTCAGAAGCCGTGATTTTCAGAAACAGTCACTGAATATAAGAAAAAAACTTTGGCCTTATCAAGATATAGTAATTAGAAATAAAAACAATGTTTCTTTATTATCCGTGCAATTATTTTTATTTTTTTTTCTGTTATCAACCTCTTGTCTCAAGTCTAATATGAAATGAAAGTGCAGGATGTGTCCTGCCCTTCTGTTGTATAGATTTGGCTCTCAGCTGTGTCGTAAAACCACTAATCCTATTTACCTTTGAATTAAACATGCCACAACTTTCTAAGAAAATAAATAAAATTAGGTCATTAACATTTGAAATACTAAAACAACACAATGTTAAGCAAAAGTGACATCATCAATAAAAGGATGTATCTTTTTACATGCAAAATGTCTAACACCATAAATAACATCAGTGATCATAGCACATAATGTTACAGAATATCTGATTCCATTTATGACTTATCAAAACCTTGTTTGCAATTACTATCTTTCACTGTCATCTAGTGTCCAAAAATACTTTCTGCAAGTGTTTGGTGAAGAACACAAACGCAAGAATGCCCAGAAGAATGAAACACTAATCATTCCCAACTTGATTTTAAAACTTTTAATCAGAAAGTAATTCCTTAAGTTAGATATTCAAGGTCTGCTTCTGTCCATCTAGTTACTCAGCCTTGAAAAGTCCCTGCTGCCGAACATGCACAGCCAGCAAGAAAACAGAAAATGGAGAGGAAATACAGAGCTTTGAAGAGCAATACCATTACAGAAAATAGTGGAACAGGGATTTCAGGTCTCTGTTGTGTCAGGGCTTTAAGGGATTTGCAGACTAGAAGAAAGTATAGCCAAAATATGTCTGTCCATATGAACAGAAGAAATAAGTATATATATATATATCTAGTGAAGAAAAACATTAGAACATATTGCATCCCCTCTAGAAACAAAATTTAATTACCAAAACAAGGACATGCGTTAAACACATTTCATACATTCCTATGGATTGTTCATCTTTTTTACATAAAGTAGCAAGAAAGCAAACATGGCAGGTTTGAGTCAAGCTCTCTTAGGGCATTTGGGAGATATTTCAGTAAGCACTATTTCAGTTTGCTCAGTGAAGAACTGAGTCACATTCACAGCTTGTATATTTGAGCCTTACTCTTCATAAACACCCATGTTTATAATTTTAATTAGCAATATTGCACTGAAAATATCTGATCACCTTTTCAAGGAAATATTTATTAGTTTTCAAAATGAATGACCATATGAAACTATTGTTTCTACCTACATGTTCTTGCCACAGCCACATGACCAAATTCAGTTTTCATTTCACAACACTCAAATACTGCACAAGTTATTCGGAGTAAAATGAGGACTATACTCACATATACAAAAGGAAACAGGAATAAAAATAAACATAACTAACCTGAGATGTTGTTAATCTATTTAACCCTGGTAAAATTAGTCTCAAGGAACCATGGCACCAGATACTTAAAATGACAAACTTAATGCAAAGCAATAATATGTTCTTGAGTGTAAGTTTGGGGCCAAATGTAAATTACCTGTTCACTTAAAAAATGTCACTCAAAGGGCAAAAGGCAGTTTAGTGAAGGTAAATAATATGAAAAATATTAATAAAAGCATTATTTTTAAAAAGCATACTTAAAAAAGTTGTTTTTGCAAAAAAAAAAAACACAAAAAAACCCACCAAACAAAACAACCCAATAAACCAATCAAAAAACCCACAAAACAACAAAACGCCATCAATTATTCTTTGAATGACAATAATGATAACTGAAGAACAGGTAAACATTGCACTGCTATAAAATTTTTAAAAGAATGGATTCATATTCAGCTTTTCATCCTTGCACAGTGGCATCAATATTATTACAGGTTCAGCTGAATGAATCTGAATTGGTGCCCATACAATTTAAGATTAAAAAAAATAATAAAGCCCTCACAAAAATTTTCATTTTAAAATATTTATCTGGCAGTTAGTGGAAGAGTAATATAAACCCTTAAGCATTCTTGATCAAGGTAGATACTGAACTTAAAACAGTAAAGAAAATAATGATTCCCATCCACCTGTTTAATATTAATTTCTTAACTCTTTTCTTCCTGTATTTACTACATCTAGAAGTAACCAATGACATTGACCAGTTTTCAGTGAGCAAGAGAACACTATTTTTATTTCTTCACTTAGTAACTAACAAAATTTCTGTAGCACAAGCTCTGAAAGTATTTTAACACATTTTCTGTAAAGAAAACAATTTCTTCTATCAATTTGAAGAATCATTTCATTGCATTAAAATGTGGTGAAAGAAAATCTCATAACAACTTTGAAAATCAGTAGAAAATACCATACCAGAGATGACTGTCCCACCTAAATTTTTGTTCAAGAAAACGAACAAAAAAAATTTGTTATTTTTTTGGTTATGGTTTTCTTTATTTTTTGAACAAAGTAATTTTCAGTTGGAACATGACTTGGAATCCATTAAGCAGTTGAAACAAATTCAATCCTTTGTGAAATTAAGTATATGTATCTAGTAAAATATCTCTGTATCAGTACTTAAACATTTGATGTCATTCTGCATTGGACCTCTAAATTTCTGCTTGCTGTTTATTAGAGCATTAGAAATATTCAAGGATGTAACTTCTGAAAATAGTAAAAGACTTCCAGAAAACTTTGCAATCATTTGACTGTAAAAGAAACAGAATAAAGACAAAATAACTTTCTGAAGACTCTCCTAGGCTCACATAGGATTCTACATATGACATTTTGCATGGGAATTCAGTAGATATTCCCAATACTGGCCTTTAATGAAAAATATCAAAAACTATATCCACCCTTGCTAAAAGAGAGATTGGAAATATACTTAAGAACCGACTAGAGAGAAATAAATAAATTGCACAGGACTGGCATGCAGGTTGCTAAGGCCATTGTGCTTTTTAATGTATATATTTTCTTGTGTGTTCTGGGATGGCTGTCTTAGTCCTAAAAAAAATCCTGAAAAAATAAAATAAAGGAACTATGTAAAAAATATTTCTTAAAAAAAATCCAAAAAGAAGTGTAAATACTTATGAGATCTTAGATCAAGAGTGGATATTGATCCCAAACATACTCCACACCATGCATGCTTAAAGAATATAAAAAAGCAACTCCTATCACCAAATTGAGAGCTCCAACACTCACTTTCAGACAGATTTAAAATGTACAGACTAGCAATGACCTCTAGTGTTGCAGTTTCAGTACTGCAAAACACTCTTGCTAGCAATAAACCACATCATTCATGGAGCATCCAGGGACTTTTAAACTGTATTATTCGGTTACTAGTGCAGCACAGAAGAAGCTATTTAAAAGAGGAAAAAATGTTTTGTGTATTAACTAAAGATAAGAGCAGCAGAAATAATCTGCCATTTCCCTTAAAAGTAGTTTTAAAAATTAGTGGAATTTTGTTTGGGTTGAAAGCATCTGTTTCTGATGATACAGAGGGTAACTTTTTGTACTCTTTGCACCTGTTTCAAGAACATGGATAATGTATCAGGTGATATGCCACTCTGGCAGGTTTATAAGCCCAGGACAGGTAGGACAAGGGGAGCAGAAGATAGTGATTAAAATTCCAAGAGGAAGAGTAAATAAGAAGACACTATATTTCATACTATTTCTGGACACACATCTTTTGGACCATTTGCAGAGAAGGGACAAAGCAGTGTTGTTTTCTCAGATGACCTTCATGCATGAAAAAGGCCATTACTGTCCCCTTCACAAGCAAATGTCCCTGTTGCATATTGGCTTTATCAGCCATGAGAGCGAACAGAAAAAGCCCAGATGCACAAATGTGGTTATCAAATGACAAAATGACAGTACTGGAACCTAAATTAATTGCCCACTGAGGCTTGAAAGGAAACACATTACTTGTCTTTGGTAACAGCATAGAATTCTTGGCCTTACTCTTACAGCTCAGACCTTGCTTTTAGATTTTTTTTGCACTTATTTAAGAAGCGGGATTTTTTTTTTTTTTTTTTTTCTCTACTACATATTGAATAAAAAAGTCTACCACTTCAGTGAAATATGAAAAATTTTTTTTGGGGACAAATTGCCACAGCAAGATGGTTAAAAAGACCACATGAAATTCGCTGCAAAATCCTTGTGTGGCTTACCTGACAATTGAGGGGTACTTCCAAACACTGAACTGAAATCACAAAGTGATCTTGCGAGGTTTTCCAGGGCTTTCTCCGGTCACCAAACACTGAAGAGAGTAATATTTCTGTGTCTAATTCCACTTTTGAATCTCGCATACTCTCACTTGTGCCTCATTTTTTTTCTTCTTAATATTTCCTCCTTTTTTTCTCCCTAACAATGTTAAACACACTGCTGAGTTGTTCCTTACAGCTGTTAGAGTTTTCATGAGCTCTTTATCATTTTGATTTTCTTTAAATGCCTCCATTTTATTGCTACATCCTTTATCTATGTGGTTAAATTGATTTTTTTTTGTGTACACCTGTGCAATATTCTAGCCAATCTTTATCTGCAACATGAGATTATTTTTATTATAGACCTTCAGAAATGTAATCCTGTAGTTACAGCCACCATAAAGCCTCCTGCCAAAGGCTGGACTCTTCTTGCTGTAAATTGATAGTAGCACTGTGGTTCCATAGCTGCAAGAACATGGAGCTCAGGTTGGGTTGGCCCATTGTGGACTTCCCCTTCACTGGTTCTGCAGCCTTGCCTGAGCCACACGATGTTTCCTACTGTTGTGTAATGCAAGTTCTGCTCTGCCTTGATGATCTGGGATCCCATATAGAGCATTAGCAGTGTGTGTGTTCATTCTTAGATTAGCTGTCTGCAGTAGAATCACAGAACACCCCCATTCATGCTAGAATATACTTCACAAGAAAGTTAAAAGGCACAACAATGTTAAGGCTGTGTGGGAAAAAAAAAAAGGGGGTTTTGAGATGGTAGTCTGGAGAATTTCTGAATTACAGAAAATTGCAAGAAATCCTTGAATTTCTATATAGCATTGGAGAGCATAACGCAAACCCAAGCTTAGGCAGGCTCAGATTATAAGAACTATTCGGGACAGACCAGGTTTTCTCCTCTTCTGCATCCTAAGCAAACTCATGAGTTAGTGTTTACAGAAATAATAAACAGAATTCTTTATGACAGCTTCTCCAGCACAGTCTTTAAAAAATAACCTCATAATTAAGCTGGGAAAAAACATCAACAATTTCTTCTGCAGATAAATCTAGATTAACTAGTCTTTGTGACTGTTCAGTAACCCCAACATTTTTTATTGTACATTCAAAACAGATATATTTTGTTATGATTAAGGGACATATTTAAACTTGGCAATTACTTCTGACTAATTTTCCAGAGATCAAAGTACTAAGAAAAATAAATTGAAAACACACACACAAAATAAAATGTAGATGAAAATTGAGCATCTTAAAAAGGCTTTAATAAGCAGATAAAAAGCCCAGAATCCATAATCTAGAGAGAGCTACTGCTAAGAGCCATTGCAGATTCACCACTTACATAAAAAATACAGTTTGAAATTAAACAACAGCAGTAACAAAACTAATCAGTATTATGTAACAAAGCAGAGGAAAAGAGAAATTGATAGGAGTAATGTGAACTTGAAGCTATGAAACATGGTCCATAGCCAGTCAAGGCAGGGGTCAGTTGCTCCTTTTTTTCCCCAAGGTTCTAGCACTAAACATTAAGCCTATAACAAAGTGCTGAAATTATTAATGACATGAAAATTATCTGCTGCTAATTAAGAAAGTTACTGGACAGACATAGAATTTAAGTAAGTTGAGATAACTTGGGGTTGTACACTGTGGTCTACTAAAGTTAGTATTAATAAAAAGCTGAAAATCAGGGAAACTTCAAAAGACTGGAAGTATTAATGTTAGGGCAGTGTTCAAAAAGGACAAAGAGATAAAACTGCTTAATCTATAGTCTCATTTGATGCCTATAACACACTTTTGCTTTATGATGCCAATGACTCAATTTAGTTAATACAGATAGAAGGATTAAGAACAGTTAACGTTGCTAAGAAAGGTTTCGTGAATATGGATTCAAACCAGTAAATTTTAATTGACTGTAATTATGCATTTGAGTAAACCACATACTGCTTACAGAAGTTAATTTTATATACAAATCTGATTTTGTACCTACAGGGTAAAAAAAAAAAAAAAAAATTAATAAAAGCAAAACTCCAAACCAGTCTTCAAGGAAGTAGGAATATTGTGCCAGGAGCAGGAATTTTGGGCATCTCTAGCTGAAACCACAAGCCACAAGCCAGCCAACATCACAGCAGTCAGCCTGGAATTGTACATCACCAAGCACTCAAAACAGCCAGAATTGGCATTACAGTTTTGACATAATTTTCTTTCTTTCCAGTACTCAAATAATTAGGTAGGTATTGATCTCTATTAACTCTAACTTTCTTATTTCAGTAGAAGAGCGTAATTTGTAATTACTAGAGATTTGTATGTGTTAGTTCCTATTTGGTTGTCCCTCATACATTGGTGTATAAATGTACTAAATGAGATAATTTTAGAAATTTATTTTAGAAAGACATTCATTTATGAGCCTTGGCATTTCTAACTGCAAAATAGCTTATGACAATCTCCATCTATCTAAAGAATCCCCTATCTACACAGATTTGAACATGAACTATCCATGTTTTTAAAATGCATGGGAAACATAAATGATGCAGTCAAACCAGCAGCCATCTGAGCTGCTGTATTGGAAAGCTCAAGTGAAGAGCAGATTCCAAAGCTGCAAAGCTCTGAAAGAGGACTCTACCAGCACCCACGCCTGATCTCATCAATGAATATAAAAAAGCTCCTAAGAATGAGTAATGAATGCAAGCGCACTCAGAATAGTCAGTTTTCCTTTTTTTTTTTTTTTTCTGAAAATGATTTAAAACCCAGTTTAAATTAGTCTACTCCCACAGTATCTTTTAAAATAATGTAACTAGGTATTTAGGAATGCTTGAAAGGTGTAGTCTCTTCTGGAAATGCAAAGAATCATCATTTCAGTGTATTTAGTTCATCATTTCAGTTTCTCTTAATTGAGGTCAGTGACTAATTCTTTGAATTCAGATGCTGGGAGCCGTAAAAAAAGGAAGATGATTTTGTTTCTATTCCATTCAGAAATAAAAGTAAAAGAAAAAGGGCTAAATAGTACAATTTACCAGAAAAAAAGGACAAATAGTTAATTCAATATGTTAAGAGATTAAATATTCAGTTAACAATATATCTTTATGTAAATACAAAGTGGGTTTTATTTACTTGGTTTAAGGCTCTAGGTATTTTAATATATTAATAAAATATATTAAACAAAGGGTTTCTGTATCATGAATTTCTAGTTTGTATTACTAGAAAGGTCGGGAAGGAAAGAGGAATTTAGATGCTTATTTAAAAAGGCAATTAGTACTTATTTAAAAAAAAATGAAAAAAACTCCAAATATATAAATTAGTGACTCATATTAAATATAACCATACTTTTCCAGCTGCTAAAAGTAGCCTGCCCATTAAAAGCTAAATATAGAAGGAGTGGACATAGTCTAGAAGCATTTGAGTTTAACTCTCTGGAATGCCTGATGAGGTACATTTCCAGGCCAGCTGCTGTGATGCTGGCTGGCTTGTGGCCTATGGTTTCAGCTGGAGATGCCTAAAATCCAGCTGAATGGCACAGCACACCATTTGCGTCTGGATTCCCATACTGTTCCAGGGGTTATGGACGTTCACTGGCAGGGCTAAGAGAGAAGCTGAAGCTTGTACCCCTCGGTTTATAAATTCTGTCCTTATGGTTACAGAACCAGGAGAGTGAGTGACGTAAATCATGAAAGGATCAGAGTATGTCATCTGTGAATAGAAAGATCATTAGATCAGATGTTCTGTAAATGGGGACAGTATATTCTTTTTCATAATTGTAGAAAGAAAAATACATCCAGTTTCTAGCAGGGCAGGCCAAACTAATTCCTAGTTTAATTTCTTTAACAGAAATATCTGCTTATGTAATTAATTTTTTTGCTAGCAGGAATTAAACTTAAGTTTTAAAACTATGATTGAATATGTGAACAAGGAGACCTCCATGGATTAACAAGGAGCTCCTGGACAAAAGCAAATAGAAAAGGGAAGCCTAGAGAGGGTGGAAGCACGGACAGGTAACCTGGAAGGAATACTGACAAAGTGTCCCAGCAACCAGGGATCAGATACGACAACTAAAGCCCTGACAGAGTTAAACCTGGCCAGGGATCTCGAGGACAACAAGAAAAGCTTCTATAAGTACATAAGTGGTAAAAGGAAGACTAGGGAAAATATGAGTCCTCTCCAGAAAGGAACAGGGGAGCTGTTTACCCAGGATATGAAGTTTGAGGTCCTCAATGACTATTTTTGCCTTAGTCTTCACTGGCAAGTGCTCCAGCCACATCAGCTGAGTTGCAGAAGGCAAAGGTAGAGACTGGAAGAGTGGAGAACTGCCAGCTGTAGCAGAAGATCAGGTTTGAAGCCATCTAAGGAACCTGAAGGTGTGCAAGTCCATGGGACCTGCTAAGAGGCATCTGTAAGTCTTGAGGGAACTAGCACAGAAAGTGGCTGATCTACTTTCCATCATATCTGAGAAGTCATGACAGTCCAGTGAAGTTCCCACCGACAGGAAAAGGGGACGCAAATCTCCCATTTTTAAAAAGGGAGAAATTGAATACAGGCCTATGACTAACATCAGTTTTCTCACTAGCATCTCTCTAACTCCAGTCCTTACTAAAGCTCTAAGATTAAGAAAGAAATTTTTTTTCAATGAAGGTTTTAAAATTCTGGAATAGGGTGCCCAAGAGGTGGTGGATGCCCCATCCCTGGAAACATTCAAGGCCAGGTACGATGGAGCTCTGAGCAACTTGGTCGAGTTGAAGGTGTCCCTGCCCATGGCCAGGGGGTTGGAACTAGATGATCTTTAAGGTCCCTTCCAATCCAAACCATTCTATGATTCTGTGAACATAACTTCAGTGCTTTAATATAAAAAACCAGAGCTGCTAGGAAAAAAATGGCAATTCTATTCTCAATAACACTAAATATTCAGTAATGCTTACACAACAACTTTCTATAAATATTACTAACAATATTACTGTTGTTCCACGTAGTCTTCACTGTAATGCTTGTTTGACCTTGTCGTATTCAGTGTAATCTGAGTGTTGAGGAGAAGTGGTGGTATGGGAAGGTCCTTTACACAAATGGAGCTTCTTAAATGAAAATGCACAGCAGGGGATTTTTATAGGATTATTCAGAGTGCCTGTTTTCGCTTGAGAGCTTCTGTCTTTAACCACTTCTGAGGGTATGTCCATTCTGACTTATTTTATCCGAGGTTTAAATGTCCTTTGCATATTTCTGCCCAGGACCAAGAACAGATCTCATGACCTAGATGCTAAATTGAAGCTAACTATTCCCTTCCTGCAAGAAGCTCTGGCAGTAAACAAGAAAAATCACTTATGAATTCAAAACTTATGTAGTCAGAACTACTGAAACATTGGGAAGCCACACGATGTTAAAATCACTGGTTAGGAATGATCCATAACAAGGTCAGAGGGAGTGGCATGCTTTCAAAATGGCATCAGCTGCTCTTGAGTCACTGACCATTCAAAAACAAATTAGTGGTTGCTTATGGACCAGTCAGTGCTCTGGAAAAGAAGCAAGAGATGAGATAGGACTTGCTGTTTCCTATGGACTGCCAGGCTACATTAAAGGATAACAGAAGTTCTTGAAGCCTCTCTCAAAACATGCAGGATCACTTGCGTTGTTGGAGAGGAGATGGGTGTTTGCTTTGTATATTCCAGGTCAGAACAGTAAAGTATACTTTGTCCTTTAAAAAATATTTGTTTTTGAAGTGGTTGTTTAGTTGGAGGAAGACTTAAATTCAAATTGAATACTTGTTGAAGATTACTTTGCAAGATGCCACCAAGCATCAACAGAGAAGGAACTTGCATTTAAAGCATCAGCCAGATCTAGCAGAGGGATGAATATAGCTGTTCCCAGTGTCTGAAAAGGGGGAAAAAGAAAACCAAAACAAACAAAAAAAAAGCCCAACAAGACAAAAATTGAGGGAAATTGATGAAGATAGAAATGTGTTCTGGTTTTGACTGGGGCAGATTTAGTTTTCCTCTTAGTATCTGATACAGTGCTGTGTTATTTTTTTTTATTTAGTGTGAGAATAATGTTGACAACATGCTGATGGTTTGTTTAGTTGTTGCTAAGCAGGGCTTACCCCAAGTCAAGGACTTTCCAGTTTCCCATGCTCTGCCAGTGAGCAGGTGCACAAGAAGCCAGAAGGAAGAATGGCCAGGACAGCTGACCTGAATGGGCCAAAGGGATGTTCCACACCACAGAATGTCATGCTCAGTGTATAAAGTGAGGGATAGGGCTGGCCATCCATCAGTGGGTGGTGAGCAACTGATTTAGGCATCACTTGTCTGTTTCAGGTTTTATTTCTCTCTCTTTTTGTTGTCCCCCTTTTCACTATTATTATTTTACTACTATTACTTTATTTCAATTATTAAATTGCTTCTATCTCAACTGATGTGTTTTACAATTTTTTCCTGGTTCTCCTCCACATCTCACTGCAGGGGGGAGCCGTGTGAGCAAGCAGCTTTGTGGTACTTGGTGGCAGGCTGAGGTTAAACCAAGACACAACAGTAAGGGAAGCAGAAGTACAGAGGGAGAATTTATGGTAAGCAGAGCTAAAGAATACAGGAAGATGTGGTTTTTGAAGTACATTTGAAACTAAATAAATACTGACAGTATTGGTCCATTACTGGCATGGCAGATAACAATCATACAGATAAACTATCACCAGACCTCACCGATACTGTGGGACTGTGCCCCTTGTCCGTGACAGTGCCCCTTGCTGCCAGCCTTGGCTCCCAGTCTGCCTTCCTTTGAAGAGCAGCCTTCTCTTTTTGCTCTCTGACTACAGCTGCACAAATATGTAGTTTAAGAGAAATATTCTTTGGTATACCAAATTTAGCACCCAAAATTAAAAGCACATAGTGAAAAACTCCTTCAACCTTCTTGGTTATTTTACAGAATGTGAAAAAATGTATAGGTGGATCCTAAACAGTATATTGAAAGAGTAATAACCCACATTTGGTACAGCACTTTGAAAATGTAAAGAATTCTCAGTAATCCTGATTCAATGCTTTCTTTTTGTATGTCCTAGAGCAAAAACTTCTTCATAAAATGCTGCTTTTTTAGGATAGAAGCGCTAGATATAATGTTAAATTTTAGGTTTTGTTCAGACAGGCTCATGAAAAAACCCTGTAATTAGTTGTTTGGTATGAAGTGACTCTGGAACACTTTGAGAGGAAACGACATAATGAAATGTTACAAGAACAAGCCAGAACAACCTGCTCTGCTAGCAGCACTTTGCTTACTCCCCAGAACTGAAGTTCCTACTTCACTCCTGCCTGAGCTGCCTCTCAAATCAATCAACAGTTGTCCCGCACGTGCTGTAAAAACCAGAACTGTGCTTAAGTGCCTGAAGCCTCATTTTATGAAATTGTTAGGAGCCTGAGTAGCAGAGGTGCTTTGCCAGAAAACTACAAACCCTGTCAGCACTGCCACTTCAGTGTTTGAAGAGATGCTGCTGCTTCTCTTGCCTATGTCTCAGCTTCTCAAACTTCAAGAGGTCACACTCTGTAGCTTCTCCTCAAGAGGATTTTAATGAGACTTATTGGTGCTTCAGGCTTACTAAACCTCAAAGGTTTTTTTTTTTGTTTTTTTTTTGACCTCTGATAATAGCATTCATGGCACTTGTTCTGTCATGTTCTATCCATATATCATTCCTTTCACACTAAAGTTTAATCCTTCATCACAATCAAAAAATTCATGAAGAAGAAGACCATTTTAGGAGATGCAAAAAGCAGAAGTCGACATCTATAGAACTGGAATAACACAGCTTTGACATAATCAGTGTTATATTACAGAAAGATGCCTTTAATTGCTTTGATAGAAACTTGTATTATATTTGCCATTACTTTACATCTGTTTGAGTACTGATGTCTTCTCAGCTCCATTCATTGTTGTAGTCTGAAATGCCAAAGGTGTCTTTCAGCATGTGGATAATTTGAATGCATCTCCCAACAACCTGCAAAGTTGGGAGTACTTATTTATGGCGTGCAACTGGGGGCTTTCTTTAAAAAGCCAAGAAACTCCTGTCTAGACAGGTTGTGACTATTCAACATTGTCTTTAATGAGTCAAACAGGCAGGAAGCTCTCCAACGTAGCAGATGTGGCTACTTTGAGTTTACTGTGAAAACCATGTCTGGTCCAGCTTGTGAGGAGCACCTTAAAATACTGGAAGGCCATAATTAGGTCACCCTGAAGCTTTTTCTTTTCTGGGATGAACAAAGCAAATTCTCTCAGCCTTTCCTCATAGAAGAGATCCTCCATCCCTCTAATCAACCTGGTGGCCTCCTCTGGACTCTTTCCAGCATGTTGATGCCCTTCCTGTGCTGGGGGCCACGACATGCTTGCAGTTTTTTGCAATCCTCTTCTGATGTGCAGAATATATTCTCTATCTGACTATACTCTGGCTGCAACATTATGTTTTGCCATGACCTGCTGACTATGGTGTATGTTAGGGAAGGAGAGGTGAAGGTAGGCAGCAGAGAAAGTACAATCCAGCTATATGCTGTGCTCAAGAAATCTTGGCTGCAGGATGTCCTCAATGCCAGCATTGTGATACTCACCTGCAGCTCCAAGTCAAACAAGTCCCTTGCTTGTATTCCTCTCCAATTCACTCTTCTCTGATACATGTGGAAAAGTTCTGATCCCAAAGAAAAGTTCTGTGGGCTAAGCCTCTAAAGAAACTTGTAAAAAAACAGAAATCAAAAGTGATGTGTGCAAGGTTCACTCTTATTTTCTCAGACAGGAATAATAGGCCAGTTCCCACCCTACAGCTCATGGGCTGCTTTATGTCAAAAGCTCTCTAAGTCTCCACAAGGACCCATCCACCTGGCAGGGAGGGAGGCAGTGTGGAACCCATCTTGGACAGTGAGTGCACCTGGGGCCACGCTCACCTGCCAGTGCAGGGATGAGTTGAACATTTGCAAAATTGTGTCTAGCTTCTGGAAATGCAAACAGCCATCATCTTAAATGATGAAATAATAGTAAATGTCTAGGGCAGGAAAAGCATATGCAAACCGAGAGCCCTTGATTACCGTGGCATGAATCCTCCTCCTTTTATTTATTCCCAGTTTATCCTTGCTAGCAGGTCTCAACTTTTAGTCTTAAAAAAACTTTCTGTTTGGGATACAGGCACATACATCCTTTGGTTGGACTGGCCATGGTGATCTCACTTTCTTTAAGTGGCAGGTGATACCTAGAAGTTTGGTAAGAGCTGATACCTGTGTAGTTGGAAGTTACATTTCATACCAAAAGTGTTTGGTAAGTTTCTCTAGTAGGAGCTGACATTTTTCTGTTTCTGCAGAGTATAAGAAAGTTTTGCAAGTCATCTAAAACCATCTTTTTTTAAGATTTCTTTTTATAATTCCACATATCAATGAAGTGCACAAGTTACTTCAGTATAGTTTTTATAATAAAACTCAAATTGTACTGGACAGGTATCTAAATCTCTCTGTAGATTTCCTAAATCTGTGATCTCTTGTCATCTCAGATTAAAATGAAATTGAAGAAACCTCCTGCACAGAAAAGGCCGAGGGCCTGAATTCCAAAAGCCAATCACGTTCTGGGCTGCATCAAAAGTATTGCAGCCAGAAGGGTGAGAGAGGGGATTCTGCCCCCTGGTCTGCTGTGATGAAGTCCCACCTGGAGTGCTGCATCCAGCTCTGGGGTCTCCAGCACTGGAAGGACATGGACCTGTTGGGACTGAGTCCAGAGGAGGCCGTCAAGTTGATTAGAGGGATGGAGCACCTCTCCTATGAGGAAAGACTGAGAGACTTGGGATTGTTCAGCTTGGAAAAGAAGGCTTCAGGATGACCTAATTGTGACCTTCCAGTATCTTAAGGGAACTTACAGGAAACATGGGGCAAGAGTATTTAAAAGTGAATGTAGGGACGGGACAAGGGTGAATGTGTTTAAATTGAAAAACAGTAAGTTGACATTAGATACTAGAGAAAAATTCTTTACTGTGACAGTGCTGAGGAACTGGAACTGGCTGCCCAGAGGTAAGGTGGAAAGATCTTTAACACACCCCTGGAAGTATTTAGTGCCAGGGTGGATTGGGCTCTGAACAACGTGGTCTAGTGGAAGGTGCCCCTGCCCAGGGCAGGGGGCTGCATCCAGATGATCTTCACTGATCCCCTTCCAGCCCACACCATTCCCGGATTGCGCCCGCCCGAGGCCCTCACGCCGCCGCCGCCGCCACTTCC